>JAQZBX010002930.1:0-68002 GCA_029593785.1 Cabassous unicinctus
TTTATATATCATTTTACAAATAAAAAAATAGTTAAAAAACAAAACAAAACATAACAAAAAAAACTCCACAGTCAGGTAGAATACTGCACACCATCGACAAACGTGCAGGCAGTAGAGTCTAGTAAATTACAGTGAAGACAAGCAAATTTCTCTCTGTGTGTGGTAGTTACAGGCACCCATTCCCCACTCTTAGGGCAGGACATATGGCCCCTGGTTAGCTCCCTGCTGACAGAAAAATATGCAAAATTCAACTTCCCCAGGATCTGGGTGGGGGCATGGCTGATCGCTGATCATAGCCTTAGAATAGTGACTTTGAAACACTGGAGGTCCAGTTCTGAGGGGGATATTGTTCCAACCCTTCCTGGAAAAAGTGCCTCAGGAGACTTTTAGATGCTTTGCTTTCTCAGAGCTGTGGGAACTGTTCACATCTTCATTTGAACATTAGGTCAGCAATGTATGGCATTGGGGGGCCATGGAAGAATCTCTTGAAGTCCTTCCTCCATGGGTCAGTTTGGAGTGCATCTGTGCCCCTTTCTATGGTCCATGACCTTATTCTGACTGGGAAAGACTAACTTAGGAAACTTTTTTTCCAGCCAGCCAAATTTCCTAGAATTTGCCCTCCAAGAGTAAGAAGCTTGCGATGACAGGAAAGCAGGCTAAGAACTTATCAAGGCAGACAGCCTGGAGCAAATTATTATCTGCTTTAAACACCTGAAAGAAGGAGAAGTTCTGCTCCTGGGATAAGGATGGGTCATTCAAACTCCTGAGCTACCTCCTGAAAGCCTCCTTGTTGCTCAAATGTGGCCTCTTTCTAAGCCAAACAAGATATAAAGTCACTAAAATCTCCTCACTGTGGGACATGACTTCCTGGTATGAGCATCCCTGGCAACAAGGGATTATTACCAAGCACCAACTAGCAATGCATTTGGAAAAAAGACCTTGACCAATACAGGGAAATATTAAATACAAATAAGTTTTTATGGCTAAAAGATTTCACAGTGAGTTGTGAGGTCATTCCAGAGGATATGCTTACATATATCTCAGGAAGATATCATTGAATGCCAAAGTAAACAGTACCTCAAATAGAGGGGCTCTTGCAGGCTCAAGAGTCCTCTAGACATTATAGACAGTGAAGACAAGCTCAGGAACTTCGGACCCTGTAAGCTAGCCTTACCTTTGGAATATATAACATATCTCCCAATGTATCCAATTGAGACTCATTTATAATTTTCCTACCCTTGGCTCTTGTGCCTTTTTTTATTTGAACCTATATTTAGCATTTTACCCAGTGACTTAAATCTTCTGGCTGTTCATATGCCAGTTGATCCCTGAATCTCAGCAGAGTTGTAGCCAACACCTACATTCTAGTTCATTGGATTCACCCAGGACAACTAAAAGCATTGATGATGTACAACACCCATTAAAAAAAAACAAAACAGATTATCTACAACTCCAAGCAAAAAATTCCATTTCTCTTCCCCATTGGATTGAATATCCTTCTCAAATGGAAGCAGAGTGGGAATCACTATTCCAAAATCCCCAAGATTGAGGAATGAGCAAACATAAGGGGGAATACAACTATGGACTAAAGTACACTTATTACTCTAGTAATGGAAGAACTTGTAACATGACTATAAAGACAGTGATCACCAGAATTTCTGAGGGGAGGGAGAGTGAAGAATAGCTGTAAAATGGCACATTTTTGGGACATTGGAATTGTTCTGCCTGATATTGCAATGATGGATATAGGCCATTATACATTTTGCCAAAACCTATAACAGTGTGGTGCAAAGTGTAAACCATAATTTAAACTACAGGCTATGATTATTAGCAATGCTTCAATATATGCTCATCAATTGAAACAAAAGTACCACACTAATGAAAGGTGCTGTTAATGAGGAAGTGTGGGAGGGGGAGGGAGAGGGGTATATTGGAATCCCCTATAATTTCAATGTAACATCTCTGTAATTTAAAACATCATTATAAATAAAGACAAAAAACATTTAGGAATTAACTAGTAACTATTTTTTGATCCATTTATTTATTTTGTCCTACGTCTTCAACCTAAAACAATTTCTGTTTTCACAAAGAGACTTGCTCAAATAAATTAATTGAACCCTTTTGTAATAGCATAAAATTGAAAAATAAAACTGAATGAGGTAAATGAATAAAGAAAAACAAAGGATTGACTAAAACAATAAGCCTACTTTAGTAGATTTCTGTGGAAGGCAGGAGAAGCCCACCAGTAGTTTGAGTTAATGTAGATTTCCTATATGTGGATACAGGCTGTCATTTTACTTTGTTTTTAATTTGTAAATATATATTAGGTATATACTCTTGTGTGTATAATATATTCCATAACATATTCCATAATAAGAGCTAAAATCTTCTTAAGAGTGTCAAGAACACAATAAAAACTCAACTTAGATTATAGGAAAGCAGACCAGAAATCAACAATTAATGTGAAAATTCACAGCAATGGATATTGCAATGCTAAAAAATATATGAAGAAATTATCAATTCCATAACTCATCCATAGATAATAACATGTTATTTTATTCCCATCAGAATGATGATAAATATAATGTCACGCTTGTGACATACAAAACAAAAATAATAGATGAAATGTAATTGTAGATGTGACAAAGTATGAACTATTTCTGCTGTAAACACATGCCAAATACAAAAATATGCATATCATATGCATGAGCTTTATATATGAAAACAAACATTATTCAGACAGAAAACTCCAGGTGAGTATCTCTGCAATTCAGAAGTAAATTGGAGAAACTTGCAAAGTGGTTGGATTTATTACTGGACGGCTGTCTGTGCCATCAGAATTAGGATAGAGCAGTTTCTTAGCATTAAAGATGACTATCAAAGCCATACAAAAGATAGATGACTGGGGCAAGAGCCTTGGAAGGAAATCAGAGGATTCAATTGGCTTCTGCCCTATTTAAAAGCAATAATGAATTTATTAAAGCTGCTGTCTCGAGTTAAACTTTTAACAGAAGCCTTGTGTTTGGGGAAGTAGAAGGCAAAGGGCACAGTGTCACTGCTAGAAAATGAGCCAATATGTCTCCTGGCTCTGTAGATTTAACATATTCCCATTATCCCTACAGGGAACAAGATCCAAGTTATGAATCAAAGGAACCAGTTTTCAACTGGAATTCCAATAGTCTACTCAGAAAATTATATGTAGCTACTGGACAGAAGGGGTAAGCATAGATGGTGAGAGTTGGAGATTTATGTGTGGTTTATGTGCAGGAATGTGTGTGTGTGTATGTATGCATGTGTTTGTATGTAAGTGTGTGTGAAAGAGAGATTGTGAAGTGAGTTGTAGGCATGTAATGAGAGTACAGGACAAGGCACAACAGAAACTTTCAGCAAATGACTGCTTTATTACTTACATAGCACAATGCAGCCAATAGAATAGGAGAAGAGATCCTATTGTGGCCTGTTTCCAGGGGAAGCCCTCTGTTCACAACTGGGTCAGTGGATAGGAGGTCTGCATGCTCCACTTCATGTTGGACTGGAGAGACAGACATGTGCTGCTCAAAGGCAGGGTATTTATACATCTAAGGGGGAGTGTGCCCTGCCACTGAGTGTTCCTGCTCTGATAGGCAGCTAGAACTGCTTGTTCTGTATTTCAGGTTGCTCCATTAGAACTAACATACTGCAGAATAGAAACATTGAAAAACCTGCACAGAGTAGAGAAGAATGAGATTGGTATGTGAGGGCTGGTAGGTGAAAGTTATTATGTCCGTGACTTCATCAGCAAAGATCCATGGAAAGGAAACCTATAAACAAGATTATAAAGTACATGGTTAAGACTAATGACAAGAAAAATGAGCCAAAACAATTAGTTTTTTGAACCAGAAAAGCCTTAGGAAAAAACACACATATGCACATATGTGCATATGCATGTGGTAATATACATACACTTTATTGTTAGTAAAATGGAAGCATATTTTTGCATTAAAACATCAATAATTTATGAAGCAAATCAGGTCAGATGGACAAAAGTGTATATAAAATAAACCAAAACAGAAGTCCTGGAAAAAAATAGTCATAGAAATGTGTTATAGACTCTATTGAAAGGAAAATTCAGATAATTAGAAAATGATAAAGAACTCTTCCCAGTACATATAATAGATAAGAAGATAAGAAATATGCAAAGTTAAGAGATTTGGAGAATGACGAGAATGTGAGTTATGGAATAATGCCGGTATGGCTTTTGAGGACTTTAATAAAGTACACAGAGATTTAAATTGTAGAGATTTTTTCAAAATATTGTTCCAAAATTATAATATTTTGAATATTGAAGTGGATAAAAATATCTGTTCTTAAAATATTATATGATTAAGAGTTATAATGTTATCTTAAACATTTATGGAATTTAAATACTTGAAAAACATTTTTTTAGAAGCTACTTAGATTCCATAAATGTTACACAAAAAATGTAGGGATTCCCATATGCCCCACCTGCCACACCTCACACAACTTCCCACATAAACATTCTTCATTAGTGTGTCACATTCATTGTAATTGATAAACACATCATGGGGCTTTACCATTAAGCATAGACCATAGTTCACATTGTATTCTACACTCTCTCCCACATAGTTCTGCAAGTTATGTGATGATATAAATTGGCCTATATCTGTCATTGCAATGTCACTCAAGATGATTCTCAAGACTCAAAAACGCCCCTGTATTACAATTGTTTTTCCCTCTCCCTATCCCCAGAGCCTCCAGTGGCTAATGGCTCCACATCAATGTTGCAATTTCTTCCATTGCTAGAATCACAATATGTCTATAGTAGTATACCTGTAAGTCCATTCTAGTCCATATCTCTTCCCCCAATCCTGAGAATTCTGGGATGGTGATGTACACTCCACCTCCAATTGAATGGGGGCTTACATCCCATGATAAAGATGGATGGGACTATGCTGCCTGCAAGAGCAGACTCTCTGTTCCCTGGGACAGCCGTTGTCCATCATCATTTCCCCACCAGTTGTCCTGGGTGAGTCCAATAAGCTGTAGAGTAAGTGTTGCAGCTCCACTGAGTTTCCAGGCCCAGCTGACACATGGACAGCCCAAAGACTCAAGTCTCTGGATGTAGACCTACAAACTCTAGCACCAAATATAGGTTTAAATAGAAGGGACAGATGAGCAATGAGCAGGGAAGACATAATTGTGTCTAACTCTGCCACTGTCAGTAACACAAAATCCAAAGTAGGGCCCATGCGGAAGGCATCATACTCCAGAGTTATTTGCACTGAACATAGTACCTGGGTATCTCCAGTGCCTTCAAGAGCCCCACTCTTTGGCATGGTATCCACTTTGGAATTCTATAAAAGGCTGCTGAGATGTGCATAATCAGCAGTCAGGAAGACCTCCTGACTCACTTTGAAGTCTCTTAGACTTATAAAATCATTTGTCTTTACCTTTCTCCCCTTTTATTCAAGGTCTTTCTCCAGGTGCATTGCTAGTTGGTGCTTGGTAGCAATCCTTTGGTGCCAGGGAAGTTCAACCCTGAGAGTCATGTCCCATGCTGGGGGAAAGGCAACGCATTCATATGCTGAGTTTGGCTTAGAGAGAGGCCACATCCAAGCAACAAGGAGGCTCTCAGGAGGCAACCCTTAAGCATGCCATAACAATTGCCTAAGTTTCAATTTCAAGAGCAAAGACTCATAAGCCTAGTCATCAATATCAAGGGCCCATCAGTGGATCATCCTCCTTCAACAGTCACTGCCCCTGCACTTGGAGAACTGTTGCTGCTCCCTTAAAGAATGTGGCATAGCTCTCCAGGATGGGAATTCAGTATTCTTTCATTTATTGTGTGTCTCCACCCACTGTGACAATGCCCCATGAACATTTGAACATTTTTAAATACCTTATATGTATGCTCAGGTGAATTTCCTCCCATGCATCCCTCCTTCCCTGACACCCCACACCAATGATCCTCCCCCACCCCAGTTGTAACACTTCTGTGATACAATGCTTCCTCAAAGATGAAGCTATTACAATAGCCAAATGCAATTAATAGGAAAATGAAATAACAATGATAAGATTAAATATAAGAGATAAAATGCATAAAAATTTAAAAAACTAAAAATTAAATTAACTTAAAATTGGGATATTAAAAAATGAAAAATATGTAAAAAAATTATTTTACATTTTGCCTTTCATCACTGCAATATCTAGTGTCCTGTCTGTACTGTGGCACCTTCCCTCACTCATTCCCCAGTGTCTCACTATTTTTCATTTGGTGTTCAAGAAGTTTTAGGTAACAGCAAAGTCACACACAGAATACAGGGGACTCTCATATACCCAATATCCTCCCCCTTTCCTCGCACCCATTCCAATACCTTTTTACATGTTTATGGTAGTTTTGCTATAACTAATATACAAAAAGTGAAGCATAGCTACTAATCATAATCAATGGTTTACACTATGGTTTATACTTTAGACCATACACTTTTACAAATTTTGATGATATTTACCATGCCCTGTGTCCATCATGTGAGATCAGGCAGAACAATTCCACTGACCACTAAATATTCCCTGTTCTATCCATCTATTCCTCTCTCCCATCCCCCCCCCGCGGGGCCCATGGCAACCACCTGGTTTGACTCGTTGGAAGACACGATTCATAGTTACATGCAAAAAGACTGAGGTCTTGACACACTTGTCTGTCATCCCCTGTTATGAACTGCCCTTGCTTTCAAAAGACTTCCACCTGTCTATTTCTGCACTAATCAGTCCTCCCAAGGATGGGAGTCCAACTCCTTCCCACTCATTATGCGGGTCTCCACCCACTGATACAACGCATTATAACAAAATGATTATTCACACTCTCCCTAGAAATCTGCTTCAGGTGCACCCTCTCATGAATGTCCCCCCATCCAACACCCTAAACCAGTAAGCCTTCCTTGTCATATTGCCATAAGAGCATTCCCAACTTTGTACTTTCAGCCACATACCCACAAATCCCCAGTGTTCACCTGGTCCCTCTCCCAACCCTCCCCCCAGTACCCTGGACCTTCTAACCCATGCTTCCCAATCTACTATCCTGCAACACCCAACCCAATATTATCACTACCCTCCTGTCCTATCCCTTCAATACACAGCTACACACTTTCACCTTAGCATAGATTATGTGCATATGAGTGATGGCTCACAATCTTCTTCTCTCTTTCTATTTCTTGTAAACCTATCTTCCAGACAATAGCTCTCTGAGACAGCTCAATTTCCTTAATTCATATCTGTGAGGTCATGTACTGTTCATTCTTCAATGCCTGCCTTGCTTTACTCAGCATAAGGTCCTCAAGATTCATCCATTTATCCTGTGTGTTAGAATTTTATTCCTTCTTACAGCTAAGTAATATTCCATTGTATGTATGTACCACATTTTGTTTATCCATTCATCTGTTGATGGGCACCTGGGTTTATTCCAACTTTCAGCAATAGTGAATAATGCTGCTATGTACATTGGTGTGCATTTATCTATTTGTGTCTTTGCTTTCAATTCTTCTGTGTATATACCCAGCAGTGGAATTGCTGGATCATATAGAAGTACTATAGTAAGTTTTTTTTGAGGAATCCCCAAACTATCCTCCACAATGGCTGGTCCATTCTACATTCCCACCAGCAGTGGATGGGGCTTCCCATTCCTCCACATCTTCTCCAACACTTATAGTCCACTGTTTTATTCTTTTTTTTTTTTAAAGCCATCATTCTAATGGGTGTAAGATATTATCTCATTGTAGTTTTGATTTGCATTTCCCTAATAGCCAGTGATGCTGAGCATCTTTTCATGTGCTTTTTAGCTGTTTGTATTTCTTCCTTGGACAAGTTTTTTCAGGTCACTTGACCATTTTTTAAACAGGCTGTTTGTCTTTTTTGTGTTTGAGGTACAGGATATCTTTATATATGCAGGATATTAGGCTCCTATCAGATATGTGGTTGCCAAATATTTTCTTCCATTGGATAGGTTGCCTTTTTACGTTCTTGGTAACATCCTTTGAGTTGCAAAAGTTTCTAATTTTGAGGAGATCCCATTTATCTGTTTTTTCTTTTGTTGCTCGTGCTTTGGGTGTGTAGTTCATGAAACCATCTCTTATTACAAGGTCCTGTAGATGCTTCTATACATTATCTTCCAAGGTCTTTATTGTCTTGGTTCTTAGATTTAGATCTTTGACCCATCCTGAGTTGATTTTTGTATAAGGTGTGAGATGGTATTCCTTGCTTATTCTTTTGGATATGGATATCCAGTTCTCCAAGCACCGTTTGTTTAAGAGGCCATTCTCTCCTACCTGAGTGGACTTGGTTGGCTTGTTGAATATCAGAAGACTGTATATGTGAGGATCTATATCAGAACTATCAATTCAGTTCTATTGGTCGGTATGTTAAATCAACTCAAGAAAAAGTAGGAGTAACAAGATTTTGGGGCACTTAAGCCATGTTTCATTTCAAAATTTCTGTTTATCAGATGGGAAGGTAGAAAACGAATTTGGATGATAGAAATAATTTTGAGCAGGGGTAATGTTCATCAAATATCAGGAAAGAGGGAAATGTGATAGACAAATGGCAGAGTTTGGCTATCCTAAAGAAGTTCCTCAGGATAATGGACAATTTTCCTCATGGGGAGAAAATCAAAGTTCTCAATTTGACCGTCAATTAAATCTATCCTAGGAATATTGTGATTTTCACTGACTTTAATGAATGTATTATTAAATTGGTGACATTAATTGATTTTTGTTCATGAAGATTTTAGCCCCAGTTCCTTAGGCTTTATGAATAAGTGAAATTTAATTGCAAACTTTAAACAATCAAATAGTTTCTTGTGACATAGCAGAGTTGAATAATGTGTGCTTTTACACTAAACAAAATACCTAATTATTTTTTTAGCTCAGTGACAATTTTGCTGTAAGTGTTGTTATATCATCACAATATTTTAAATATTAAACTATGAATCTAGAGTTATGTCTTCAAGATACTGAAGTAAGTTGTCATATCAGGGAAATGAACTTTTCATTTGATTGTTTTACTCCAATGGTCAATCATGTGGAGACAATTTCCATGGTAGGTAAATGTTGGAGTGAAACTGAGCCTAATGGCACCATGGAGAGCTTCTTTTGCTCTTCAACCACTTAGAATTAATTGAGGACATTTTTATTCCCCCACTCCCATTACACTTTCCAACACAAAATGCTTCTTATAAGGAAATTGAGAATGCATTGTGTATGACAATTGCAACCTGATTCCAGGAGAAACCTAAAACTTGTTTTCAAAGTTTCTCTTTGATCTCACTCTTGAAAAAAAAAAAAAACGCTATAAGTTAATACTGGTCTTTAATGTTAGGAATGCCAGGGTGAGCTGAGATGGAAACCTTAGGGATGCTTTCTTTAACAAGTTTTTCTCCTGAGATTCATGCTGCAGGTAAAAGTGCTTATAATTTCTTCCTTTTAATAACTTTTTAATTATTACACTGTTGCATTTAACAAGTCCCTGGGGAAACTCAGTACTGGGGCTTAATAGAGAGGAAGATCTCTCTTTCTACTTTTCAAGGTGGTAATTACCAGCTACAAGAATTTGCTAAATAAGGAAAACAAAGATGCTTTTCAAGGCTTTTTAAAAATATGTGTGAGACAACTCAAAACTTTTCTCAGTCCCTATGCTATTAATATGCCCTTATTTTAATTAACAAAAATGTTCATTGGGAAATAGAGTGATTCTTAAGGAAACCAAAATCCTACCTCTCAGGGGAATGTCTCTGTGAAACTTGTCTGATCTGAACAAAACAATAACTCTGTATCCAATTATTGGTTAAATTCTGATGCTTTTTGTTTTTCTGTTCTCAAACAAAAGTTCTTCATTATCATTGTTTTAGATTTTTGTGTGTACCATAACTGACCATATTGAAATAGCAGAACACATTGGGCCCCCCATTAACAGATAGATTCATGAGAAAAGATACTAGTATTTAGTGATCTAATCACATAGAAAATATGTTTTGGTTTTACAATCTAATTGGAATTATCATACTTCACTGCCAATTGCAAATCTTCTTCCTTATCTTTAACTACAAACAGAAAAACAAGAAACAAACAACAACAGCAACAACAACAAAACCAGAATGCAGAATGGTTACCAGATGCTGGCTGAAACAATTAAGTAATGGATTACTGATCATGATAGTCCTGGCATTTAATTTCTGAGTAATATTTAGGCAATCTAAGCACCTTTAAAAATATATATATATACACATATATAACAAATAACATTTATTTAAACAAATGCACATATATGCATATGTATTTATATATCATTTTACAAATATTGGTATGTATTGTGAAAAATTTGATTTTTACCCACAATAAAAAAAAAGTTAAAAAAAAAAAACTGGCCAAAGAGTGCACATTATGAAATGAATTACATGTGTTAAAAATTATTATACAGTATATTATTTGGATAAGTCTATTTTAGCACTTAACAAATGAGACACTTTCCAATCCACATTTGGAAAGGAGCTCCCACAGGACAAAGAACATAGGAAGATTATATAGAGTAAATGCGAACATTTAAAATATTTGTTTGGTTACTGCAAAATTCCTTTTTTCTTTTAAAAATTTATTGACATTAAGTGTTAGATATTACACTTAGTATACATAGGGCTTCCCTAGATTTTATTTATTCTTATACAATCAGTCTGCCTCCATATGTTAGATTTATCATATATTACCTTGTAACACTTATAGACACAACACAAATGTTTCTTTGTGAATGTTGAAAACTTCACCTAGGGATTTCTTGCTTCCTTTCTTTTTTGTCATTGTTCCCATCTTCATTTTTTCCTCATATTTTTCCTGTGAAAAATTTTTTCATATATATAGGCAGAATATGAAGTGAATACTTTTCATATTTAGACAGCTTTTGTCAATAAGGTTTCAATATTTTAAACTGGAATTTGACATCTTACATTTTTTTATTTCTTTTAGTATCGTATCAGCAAATGTAGTTCTGCAAACTGCTTTCCATAATGTCTTCCTTCATTTTGTTACTTATAAAATGTGATACCATTCTCTTATCCATACTGGTTGCTTATCTCCCCCTGGTTGGTTACTGGGTATTTTTACTCATTATCTTGAAATCAACATCATCAGTGCAAAGACTGCTAGTATTTAAATAAAGCTATTCAAATTATTTCAGTTTTACCTCTCCATTCCTAGGGAACTCTATGCCATTCAATGCAAGTGTCTGAGAAGAAACTCCTCTTTCCATGTGCATCCAATCTCAACTAGCTTCCTTATTAATTAAAATATCAATTATTGACTGTTCAAATTTTAATACCAATAAATGACCATGTTTTAAAAATCTTTTGTAAGCCCACTATTTTATGACTATACTTATTTTTTTATATTTTATTCCTTTTATGGCTTTAATTTCTACATTTAAATATTTGGTTTGAATGTAATTTATTTTGGATTGAATGACAAACTGCAGACTTGATTGTGTTCTCCCTTAGAATCTATAAGTGTCATGGAAAATATAGTTCATATCAAATGTGATAACAGTTATTTGGTGGTAGTTTTTTTCAGGACCCTAAGTCAATTTAGGACTCACCATGAAAGAAAGAAGATTTGTAGTGGCCTTAGATAAGGGGAATGTGAACACATGTGCCAAGGTTCAAGTATCACAACTTCCCTTGTTTAAAAACATTCTGTATTTGTAAGACATGAAATTTTCATATATTGAAATTTGGCAATCCATACAATTGTTTTGTCTGTGAATTTTTCTATACCTATAACATTTTTATTTAATTTTTACTGCCCTATGATACCAAGCAAAAGCAGGTTCTTTCCTCCTGATGCATCTTTAGAGCCAAATCCTGAAGCACTAGGGTTTCAAAGAGAGAGTTTATTTGGTTGCCACAAACAAAGGAGCACAGTGGCCTAGTGGCACAAAACTGCCTCCTGGATCTTCAAATACTAAAATTTTATAAAATTTGTGTGCTAATGAATAATTGTCGTGGATTTGTACACAGATCCCTTCATAAATAAACATTAAGTGGCTGAACAGAATGGGGTGGGTACCAAACCAGGGTGAATCACAAAGTAATAATCATTATCAGAGACGAAGGTTTTGATAGGAAAATATAGAGTAGAAGTCAGTCACAAGGTTTTCTATATGGGCATTCAACAGGTGAGTAGAATATTTACCATAACAATAGTAAGCATACACAAAGGTGAGCCTAATCTATCAAAAAGAGTAAGGTCAATCTAGATTTATCACCTCAATATTAACTATTCACAAGGGTAAGATTAAGCCCAGAGTAACCATAAACAGGGGAGAGACTTGTTTAGAATGACCATCAAAATAGCATGTCTAAGCAAATCCAGCCAATATCAGCAACTTCAAATATTAATCTTTAGCTGTTATATGATATAAAGGCATCAATATAATTTTTGTAATAATAACTGTTAATTCTTAGCCCTTGGTTACACCTACAATAATAAATCTTTGGTGACATGGGCTGCCAGTTAGCCTTACTTTTTAAAAAAACAAATAAATTTTATTAATACATATCAATAAAGCATAAATTCATCTGAAGTATACAGCCAATGGTATTCAGTGTAATCTCATATTTGTGCATTCCTCACTTCAATCCTACTTGGAGCACTTTCATTATTATAACAAAAATAATAATAAAATAAAACATCATCATCTCACTCTCTTTATGCTTCCCCTGCTGTACATATCTGCTATTCTTTTTCCTTCTCTCTAGTATATTTATATTTTGTAAAAACAGTCTTATATATGCAATATCAACCATATTCATGTTTGTATGAGGTTTTACTATACTATACAGTCCCATGTTGCAAGTTATAACTTTCCTTCTAGTGATATACATGACCTTAGAATTTCCCTTTCAACCACTGTTTTACCCATTGTATTAGTCAGGGTGAACAGCAGATATCTGTAAATAATATGAGATTTTATAAAAGTCTCTCATGTGACTCTGGGGATGCACAAGTCCAATTTCCATAGGCAGGCTGAAAACCAGGGGCTCTGATGAAAGTCCAATGAAAGTCCTTCATGAGTTTCTGGGAGATATTGGATGTCCAAAGATGAGCTGGGAAATTCTCCCTGAATGCTGAAATCACTTCCTCTTTCAAGGCATTCAACTGATTGGATAAAGCATCACTCATTGCTGATGCCAATCTCCATTGTTGATGTAGATAGAATCAGCCATCTATGAAGTAAACTCACTGATGGCAAGAGCCCAAAAATACCCTTGTATTTCAATTAGCCCAGTGCTTGCTTGACCACACAACCGGGCACAATTCCTTGGCAAGGTTGACACATTAGCTTAACCATTACACAGATATAATAGTTCTGCTAGTTACAAACATTATTATGTCTTTCAACATTTCTCTTAAATTCCAAAGATATAGAAATATTTTTTTTTGCCAATTCTGTACAAATTAGCCCTCAGCTATCCACTCTCTACCCTCCTTCTATTTACTGGTGACCTATATTCCAATTATTACCTCCATTAGCTTGCCCAATATATCTAATTCATAATAGTGTAATCATACAGTAAATGTCTTTTTGTGTCTGTCTTATTTCACTCACCATAATGTCTTCCATGTTCATCAATGCTTTCATATGCTTCATGACTTCATTTCTTCTTACTGCTGTATATTTTATCATGCATTTACACAACAATATGTCTATACATTCATCAGTTGATGGACACCTGGGTTGTTTCCAACTTTTGGCAATCATGAAAAATGCTGCTATAAACATTGGTTTGCAGATGTCTGTTTGTGTCTCTGCTCTCAGTTCTTCTAGGTATATACTTAAGAATGGCATTTCCAGTTCACAGGGCAAGTCTTTTACCTAATTCCTTACAAACTGCCAAAAAGTCCTACCCAGTGATTGTACCATTCTACTTTCCTACCAATAGTGAATAAGTGTTAATATCTATCCACATTCTCTCCAACATTGATAGTTCTCCAACTTTTTAAATAGAAACCTGTCTAGTAGGTGTGAAGTGATATCTCATTGAAGTTTTGATTTGAATTTGACTAATTTCTATTGATGTTGAACTTTTTTTTTCATGTGGTTCTTTGCCATTTGTATTTCTTCTTTGAACAATTGTCTTTTCAAGACTTTTATCCATTTTTAATAGGGTAGTTTGTCTTTTCACTGTTGAGTTTTATGATCTGATTTTATATCACTGATATTAAAAGTTTAACAGATATGTGATTGCCAATTATTTTCTTCCATTGAGTTGACTATCTTCTCAACTTTTTGACAAAGTCCTTTGAGGTGCAAAAGTGTTTAATTTTGAGGGGCTCCCATTTACCTATTTTTTTCTTTTGTTGCTTGTGCTTTGGTTATAAGGTTTAAGAAAGTACTGTCTACCACATGATCTTAAAGATGTTTTCCTTCATTTTCTACTATGAGTTTTATGTCTTTACCTTTCATATTTAGGACCTTGATCCAAGTTTATTTTTGTATAAGGTGTGAGATAGGGGTCCCCATTCTTTGTTTTGTGTATGTTCTAAAATCAGTTCTATCAGTCAACGTTTCTGCATTTATGCCAATACCATGCTGTTTTAATCAGTGTAGCTCAGTAATATGCATTACAGTCCAGAGGTGAGAGTCCTCCAACTTCAATCTTCTTTCTAACATCTTTTTAAATTTTTTGGACCCCTAGTCTTCCAAGTAAATTTGATAATTGGTTTTCCATTTCTACAAAAAAGGCTATTGGGATTTTTATTGGAATTGCATTGAATCTGTAAATCAGTTTGGGTAGTGTATTAGTCAGTTAAAGGGGTGATGATGCAAAGTACCAGGACTGTTTTAGCTTTTGTAAAGGGTATTTGGGGCAGAAGCTTACAGTCACAAGGCTCTAAAGAGTCCAACTCAAGATGCCATAAGTTGTACTTTCTCAACCAAAGTCTGTTGCCACAGGTTGATGTAAGATGGTGAGTGACGTCTATAAGGGTTCAGCCTTCCTCTTTCCTCTTAAGGCTCCATGGTCTCAGCTTCTTCTGATCCCAGATGTAGGCTGGCATAAGGCTTGTCTCTCTCCCCAGTGCTCATTTCTTTCTTGGCTCAGCTGCTCTGTTCTCTTCACAAACTCAACTGTATACAATCAGGCTCATTTCTCTTCCCCAGGCTGTGTCTAATGAGATGTCTCTGTTCCTATATTTTCTCTGTGTGTCTACTTACATGTGAAAGGTGGTTTTATCAGCCCAAGGGGGCTGGAATTCAATGCTGACTCACATTATAGTGATGTTTTTGAATCAAGCCTTAATCTTAATATAATATAATCATATATCTTAGTTGAACCTAAGACAATCAGAGGGTATCATGCCCAGAGAAACAGACCAGGTTTTAAACATAATGGATATCTCCTTTTTGGATTTCATGAATAATATCTAACTGCCAGAGGTAGAATTGATATTTTAATGATAATTAGTCTTTCATTCCATGAACAAAGAATGCCCTTCCATTTATTTCAGTCTTCTTCAGTTTCTTTTAGCAATGTTTTGTAGTTTTCTGAATATAAGTCCTTTATGTCCTTGGTAAGTTTATTCCTAAATATTTGGTTGTTTTAGTTGCTATTATAAATGGAATTTATTTCTGATTTCCAATTCACATTTCACATCAGTAGTGTTTAAAATTCTATTGATTTTTATATATTAATCTTTTATCTTGCCATTTTGTTAATTCAGCTATTAGTAGCTTTTATGTGGATTTTTCAGGAGATTGTAGATATAAGATCATATCATCTGCAAATAGTGAAAGTTTTAATTCTTCCTTTCCTATCTTGGCATTTTATTTCTTTATCTATCCTAATTGCTCTAACTAGAATATCAAGCATAATATTGTATAGCAATGGTGACAGTGGGCATCTTTGTCTTGTTCCTAATGTCAGTGAGAAAGCTTTCAGTATTTCACCATTGAAGAAAATGCTAGCTGTAGGTTATTCTTATATGCACTTTACCATATTGATAAAGCTTCACTCTATTCTTTTGGGGTGTTTCTATCAAGAAAGGGTGCTCTATACTGTCAAATGCCTTTTCTGCATCAATCAGGAGGATCACGTGATATTGATTCTTCAATATTTCAATGTGCTTTATTACAATAATTGATTTTCTTTTTTAGAATCTTGTATATCAGGGATCACACCCACTTGATATTGATGCATAATTCTTTTAATATGCTTTTGGGTTCCTTTTGCATATATTTTGTTGAGTATTTTTCCATCTATATTCATAAGAGATATTGTTCTCTAGTTATATTTTTAGTAGTATTTTTATCTGGTTTTGGTATTAGGATGATGTTGGTTTCATAGCAATGGTTTGGTAGGATTATAACCTGCTCAATTTTTTGGAAGCACTTGAACAAAATTAGTATTAGATTGTCTTTGAATGATTTAGAAAACTCATGTGTGAAGTACTCTGGTCCCAGGGTTTTCATTGTTTTAAAATACTTTTTTAGTTTTTTAAAGCAGATACTTAGATTACATAAATGTTACATAAAAAATGGGCTTCCTATAAACATTGCTCCCTACCCATCCCACATTTTCCCACATTAACAACATCCTTCATTAGTGTGGTACCTTTGTTCCAATTGATGAACACATTTTGGAGCACTGCCACTTAACAAGGATTATTGTTTACATTGTAGTTTACACTGTCTCCTGCACATTTTTGTAAGTTATTACAAGATATATAATGGCCTTTATCTGTCATTGCAATGTCATTCAAGACAATTCCCAAGTCCAAAAATACCCTGAAATTACACATATTCTTCCCTCTTTCTCCCCTCAGAACCTCTAGTGTCCACTACCACCATATCAATGAAAAAAAGTTCTTCCATTGCTAGAATCACAATAAGACTAGAGTAGAATAACAGTAAGTGTACTCTAGTCCATTATTCATTCCCCAGTGCTAAGGATTCTGGGATGCTGATGTCCACTCCACCTCTAATTGATAGGGGGCTTAGATTTTATGGGTCCAATGGATGGGACTATCTTGTTTGCAGTTGCAGGCTCTGTCTGTGCCTTGGGATGATCATTCTCCATCATCATCTCCTTGTTAGTTATCCTGGGTGAGTCTAATGAACTGGAGAATAGGTTTTGCAACCTTGTTGAGATTCAGGGCCCAACTGGTATATAGACAGCCCAAAGATTTAAGTCTTCTGGACATATACTTATCAACTCTAGTATTAACTATTCATTCCAAAAAAAGGGGCTGAGGAGCCATATGTAGGGAAAACATAACTGAGACCAATTCTATCACAGTATGGTGCATAAATTCTAAAGTAGGGCCCACTGGCAGGGTGCCAAACCCCTGAGTTGTCTGTCCTGCCTGTAGTGTCTGGAAGTCTCCAGATCCCTGAGGAATCCCACTATTTGAGGCAATATTTACCTTGGCATTTAATGTGATCCTTCTGAGATGTGCATTAGTGTAACCTCTGGAATGACCTCCCAATTTGCTTTGAAGTCCCTTAGCCATATACATTCATTTGTCCATACTACTTCCACATTTTGGTCAAAGTTTTACATCATTGGGAAGTTTTTGATGACCATTTAATATCTTCATTTGTGATTGGTTTGTTAAATTCTTTTATTTCTTTTAGTGTCAGTATAGGTGTTTCGTGCATTACTAGGAATTTGTCCATCTCATCTATATTGTCTAGTTTTTTGGCGTACAGTTGTTCCTCATTTACTCTTATAAGCTCTCTTATTTCTGTTGGGTCAGTGGTAATGCCTGCCTCTCTTTTCTGATTTTATTTATTTGTATCTTCTCTTATTTTTTCTTTGTCAGTCTTGCTAAGGGTTCCTCTATTTTTTTTATCTTCTCAAAGAAACAACTTTTTTTCCCTTGATTCTCTCTATTGTTTTTCTTTTGTTCTTGATTTCATTAATTTCTTCTCTGATCATTTCTGTTTATTCCTTTGGCTTGGTATGGGAAGAATTTTCTTTTTCCAGTAACACCAAGTGTACAGTTAGATATTCAATTGTAGCTCTTTCTTTTTTTTAAATGTAAGCATTGAGGGCTATAAATTTCCCTCTCAGTTTTGCCTTTTTGGATTTCCTTGGATTTTGATATGTTGTGTTCTCATTTTCATTTGCCTGAAGATACTTGGTGAATTCTCTTGCAATTTCTTCTTTGACGGACTGATTATTTAAGAGTGTGTTGTTTCATCTCCATATATTTGTGAATTTCCCCTTTATTCATCCATTATTGATTTCCAGCTTTGTCCAATTATGATTTTTAAAAGTGTTTTTTAATAGTTTAAAACTTTTAAATTCATTGAGATTTGCCTTGTGACCCAATATAATGGTCTATCTGATAGAATAATTCATGAGCACTTGAAAAGAATGTATATTACTCAGTTTACAATGCTTCAGAGATGTCTGTTATGTCCAGCTCATATATCATATTATTCAAGTTCTGTTTCTTTATCCTCTGTCCAGATGTTTTATCCAATACTGAATGTGGTGCATTGAAATCTCCAACTATTATTGTAGATATAGCTAATTCTCACTTTAGCTTTACCAGTTTGTGCCTCATGTATCTTAGAGAACTCAAATTAGGTGCATAAATAATTAATATAGTTGTTTCTTCTTGGGGAATGGCCCCTTTAATTAATATATAATGACCTTCATCCCTTATAACAATTTTGCATTTGAAAACTATTTTGTTTGATATTAATATTGCTCCTCCACCTCTTGTTTGGTTATTAATTTCATGGAATATATTTTCCTAAATTTTCCCTTTTAACCTTTTTGTATCCTTACATCTGAAGTGACTCTCTTGTAGACAACATATAGATGGCTCATATATTTTATCCTTTCTATTAGTCTATGTCTTTTGATTGAGAAGTTCAAGCCACTAAATTTAATTTTATTAATGTAAAGTTATTATTTACTTCACCCAACTTGTCCTTTGATTCTCTGTTGTCATATCATTCTATTGTCTGTCTTTTTACATTTTAATTTACCATTCCTAATAATCATCATACTTACACTTTTCTCCACATCTCTCACCTTTGCTTTTCCTTTCAGGGTAACTTCCTTAGTATCTCCTGTATTTCTAGACATTTGGTTAAAAATTCTGTCATGTTTTGTCTGTCTGTGAAGATGTTAAATTCATCCTCTATTTTGAAGGACAGCTTTGCCAGATATAGTATTATTGGGTGGCAGTTTTTCTCTTTTAGTACCTTACATAAATCATACCACTTTCTTCTAACCTCCTTGGTTTATAATGAGAAATTGGCACTTAAGATTATTGACTTTCCCTTACATGTGATGCTTTGGTTTTCTCTTGCTGCTCTCAGAATCCTCTTTATCTCTGATATTTTTCATTCTGAACAGAAATTTTCTCAGGGTAGGTCTATTCAGATTTATTCTGTTTTGAGTGCATTGTCCTTCTTGGATATTTATATTTTTGTTTTTACTAAGATTTGGGAAGTTTATTAGCCAGGCAAAGGGTTGATAAAGCAAAGTATCAGAAATCTCTTGGCTTTTATAAAAGGCATTTTTTGGGGTGAAAGCTTACAGTTACAAGGTACTGAAGAGTCTAGTTCAAGATTGCTTTCTCACCAAAGTCAGTTGCCATGCAAGATGGTTGTGTGATCTCTGCCTGGTTTCTACTTCTTTCTTCCTCTTAAGGCTTGGTGTGCCTAGCTTCTTCTGATCTTAGCTGTAGGCAGGCATAAGGCTTGTCTCTCAGGGTTTCTTATAGCAGTCTCGCACTGGGCTCATTTCTTTCCTGGCTTTCTCAGCTGGTCATCAGTTCAGATGCAAAAACTCAACTGAATGACACAGATCTCCCCAGGCTTTAGCTGACTGAGCCATCTCTCTTCTGGTTTATATAGATCCCTGGCTCTTCCAGTGTCTTTTACTGTGTATGTCCATTTACATAATTTAACCAAGGTGGCAGGAACTCAACCCTGAGTCATGCCCTACACAGGTGGTCAAACCAAAAGCCCTAAATTGATTTAATCAAGTAAATTTAAAACCATTGAATTTAATACAATCAGAAGGTATCATCCCCAGAGGAACAAACCAGTTTACAAACATAATCCCTCTTTTTTTGGATTCATAAATAATCTTAAACTGGTATAAGAAATTTTCAGTCATTAGTTCTTCAAATATTCTTTCTGCCACTTTTCCACTTGCTTCTCCTTCTGGGACACCAATATTGTGAATGTTTGTGCATTTTTTGTTTTCATTCAATTCACTGAGAGTGTTCCTTTTTTTCCATTCTCTTCTCCTTCAGTTCTCCTGTCTTTTAAAGTTCAGTTATTCTGTGTTTGAAATCACTGATTTTGTCTTCAAGCAATTCAAATTTGTTCTTATGCAACTCTAGCGCATTTTTCAATTATGACTTTTTTTAAAAGTGGCACATAATTTTTATGGTAATTCAAAGTATCAGACTAAGAACTGAGGTTTCTGTTTTAAAGTGTGCTTTGTTTTTTAAATATCATTTTTATTTTTATATTATAAAGAAGCTAAAGACTACAATAATGGTGCATAAAAAATAGGGATTTCCCATATGTCCCAACCCCTCCTACTCTCAAACTTTCCCACATCAACATCTTTCATTAGAGTAGTACATTTATTACAATTGATGAACACATATTGAACCACTACTACTAAATGTGGATTACAGTTTATATTATAGTTTACACTCTGCCATGCACAATTTTATAGGTTATGACAAAATTTATAATGGTTTGTGTTTGTCATTGCCATATCATTAAGGGTAATTTCAATGCCCCCATGTTACACCTATTATTGCCTCTCCCTCCCCTCTGAACCTCTGGTTTCCACTGCCTTTATATCAATGATAAAGTTTCTTCCATTCCTGTAATATAAATCTATAATTGAATAATAAGTTTACTTTAGTCCACTGTTCATTCCCCAATCTTAGGGATTTGGGCATAGTGATAACCACTCTGTTTCTAATTGAGAGAAGGCTTAGATCCCATGGGACAGATGGTTGGAACTATCTTGCTTGCAGTTAATGACACTTTCACTTCCTTGGGATGTGTGTTGTCTATCGTCTCCTTGACAGTTGTCCTGGGTGAGTCCAGTGAATTGGAGAGTAAGTATTTCAACTTTGCTGAGAATTCTGATCTTAGAGCTCAACCAACACATGGCAGGCCAAAATTTAAGCCTCTGGGACATATATTTAACAAATATAGTGATAATTATAGTTTCAAACAAAAGAGGTAAAGGATTCATGTTTAGGGAAATTATAAAGCAGTATAAATCTGTTACACCAAGAACATAAAATACAAAGCAATGTCCACTGAGAGTTTCTCAAATTCTTGAGCTTGTCTGCCTTGCTTATAGTGTCTAGATATTTCTAGAGACTTCAGGAGCCCTGCTGCTGAGGCATTATTTACTGTATATGATTATCCTTAGTTGTCTTAAATCCTGTGTCTCTTCACAATATTTGGTTCACTCTTTTAGTTTGGCCTTCTCTTACCATTTCCTTGTATGGCTTGTAATTTTTTGCTATTTCTCCAACCACCAGGACAATGCCCAAAGAACATTTGAACATATTTATATGTGTTAGAGTCATGTCTCAGTTTAATCGTTCCACACATATCCCACGTCAATGACACCTCATACAAGTTATCTTCCTCTGCCACAGTTGTGGCCTTTTTATTATCCAAAACTTCTTCAAAATAAAGCCAAAAAATAAAATTAAATAAGAAAATGTGACAATAATAATTTAAAAATAAACAATAAGATGCAAGAACAAAAAATAAAAAAATAAAAAACTGAAATAAAATAAAAAGTTTTAATATACTGTGACTTTCATCCTGGTAAGATTTTAATTTTATGTACAGTAAAATTAATTCTGTATGTTTTTTTCAATTCTTTGAATTGATTTAGGAGAGTTGTATGATTATTGCTGATTGGTTTGCTCCTTTGGCTGGGCTATCTCTTACTGTTCCCTAATATGGCTTGTAAATTTTTGCTGATGTCCAAGCATCTGTGTATGTTGGTGAATTTACTCTGATGGCCAACTGCTCTCTCTTGCTTTTTATTTTCACAGCTCTATTTTGACATTTGGTTCAACTTATTCTACATCTTTAATATTGTCAGCTTATGTTTTCAAAATTTGTTCAGGGACTCACTAATGTGGCACAGATTTTCTCCCAGGGGTTAAGATACAGAGAGAACCCAGAACAGCTTTTGCTCATGCAATTTCCAGACCAGGACACCTTTCCACAGAGGTTTTTCAATCTCCTCTTTCCTGTGTTCTTGTGTTGAATCTCCAGTGCAGAGATTCAAAGTGGGATCTGCTGGCTTAATTCACTGAAGAAAATTCCCCTCTCTTTTCCCTTAAAACAAGTGACAGGGAGTAAGTTGACTGTTCCACTCTCTCTGAGCTGCACTTAGCCAGGGGTTTTACCCCAGCTTAATATCTTGGAAGTGAGGGAGGGGAGCCCTTCCCAGTCACCATGGGTGTTTGGTAAATTATTTTCTTTGTTTGGAGTTCTTTGTCTCTCTGCCCCTCACCATCTAGGGAGTTGTGTAGTACTGTTTCGGCCTGCTGACCCCAAAAACTTGTCCTTCAGACAGCTTTTGGCAAGAGTTCTATTGATTTTGTGAGAGAATTGAGCCCTGCCTGCTAGTTTGATGCCATCATCCCACAATCCCCCTGGAACTAGCTTTATTTTTTTAATGTGTTTCCTAGGTATTGTTCAAATACAATTATATGTTTTCTAGTATTTATATAAGCAAAGACTTTTAAGCAAATAGAATGCATACAATTTACATTCCATGCTTAAATGGAAGTTAGCATAATCTATAACTCTTCTATAATTTATTTTTATTTTATTTTTCGTATGATTATGTTTTCTCCTTGGCTTTATTCAAATCCTTATTTATTCTGCCTTGGGTAGCCTTGCCAATACATCAATTTTAATTTTCATATATATGAAAAAATGTTCCCTCCATAGAGTTCAACTCTTTTGTACTCTGATCAGTCTGGTCTTGCTTTCCATCAGCCTTGTCATCAGAAAGTTATATTGAATGTTTCAATTTACAAATATCACTGTACTTTGAATCAGCATTTTTATTATAATTATGTTGAGCATATTTTTCAGATGTTAAAGACACATTTTATCCATTTTTTTGCAATCCGTCCCTTCACTTTCTTTGTCTATTTTTTTTTTTTCACTGATTTGCCATTGTTTATATTCTTGGTTTCAAAATATTTTTATTAAGATCATGAGTGGGAGTTAAAAAGTTAAAAATAATAAATGTAATATTTTTAGTTTCCTTTCAATATAGTGAAAATAGCATAAAATTAAAATAAACATAATTTAAAAATATTTTCTCAAATTATGGTTTGTTTTTCAATATAGATTTTTCTTGCATTTTTATGTAACTAAAATTCTTTAATATTTTCTTTTGTGATCTCAATTTTGAGATGCTTCAAAATCTTTCCTGTAATACTAATACTCATTTGCATTCCCAGCTGGAGAAATGAGTATTCAAATACTCAACAAATCACATCTTTTCCATTTAGAACTTCTGTTTGGGTGAGGTACTATTACAATGTATACATTTAATTAGCATACTCATGAGTCCTAATAAAGTTCATTAGCTCTTCACATTGTCTATTTGAATAGCTCTGTAAAGGGAAAATTCAATGATTTTGTCAATGCTTCTATTGGGATAACTGTTTTGATTAAATTATTGACTTGTAGAAATTTAGTTTATGTTGTGCATATGTTTTTATTGTTGGACATTTATATTCCAAACTTCTTATCAAAGGCTTTGTGTTGTCTTTTCATTCTCTTAATTATATCATTTTGGGAGCAGATATAGCTCAAGTGGTTGTGCACCTGCTTCCCATGTACAAGGTCCTAGGTTTGATCCTCAGTACCTCCCAAAAAGTGAAAGAAATTAAATCTCATTGAGAAGCAGATGTCCTCACTGGTTGAGTGCCTGCTTCCCACATAAAAGTTCCTGTGTTCGATCCCTGGTATCTCCTAATAAAAAAGAAAAAAATAATACCTGTTGATGAATAGAAGTGAATATCATTTATTAATTCATTTTATATTTTCTCCTTTGCAGTTAAAGCTTTGCTTATCCTATTCAGTAAACTAAGTCATGCAAACATCCTTTTATGCTTTCTCCTAATTTTTTTTTTCTTTTTAGCTTGCATATTTAGATTTCCATCCATCTACAATTTAAATATTGATGTGTGTTTCCTCACATTATGGTTGTAGAGATGTCTATTTCATTTTCCTTTTTAATTCTGTCAATTTTCCTTCATATGTTTTGAATTTACATTATTAGGCCAATACCAATTAACAACTACGCTATCTTTTCTATGGGTTGACATCTATTATTATTATGAAATGTTCAATTTGCCTCCAAATTACTTTGTGTGATATATCAATATATACTAAATTTGTGCCTTTATATTTATGTCTCTTTTCATAAGCATATGGTTGAGTTTGTTGTTCTCATGTAGTCTAATAATAGCAAAAAGTTAATAATAAAGTTTGAAACTGAGTAAAATGTAGGCAGCTTTTGTGTGTTTTGTGTGTTTTTATGTGTGTATGGATTTTTTGGGAAGTAATTTTATTCTCTTCTGTGGGTGTTCACAGCGCTCATAGATTGCATTTTGAAATATTCAGAAAGCATATAACAAAATATTGTAACATGACTTTACATTACAATTAATAACTATTAATCAATTATGTCCATTAAATACAGTGAACAAAATGGTTTAAAGGTTTACACCATTCTTTTGTTAATAAGACTTTTGTACAGAATAGTAACAAATGGAATTAATGCATATCACAATATCGATGAAGAAAAAGCTTCTCTTTAAATAAATTATTCTTTTTATAAATAACTGCTTTTTAATATACATTTACAGACCTGATCAATAATAAGCAACAGTACATACAGTTTTCTTCAAAAATAAAATGTTCAGAAATGGGTCACTATGGGAGAATTCACTTTGCAAGAGGACTAAGAAGCAATCAAAGATATTAGAGATTTAAGTATACTATAGTATGGCAACATATGTCTGCCAACCCGATAATCTGTGGAGGAGACCAGTTATACTTGAATTCCATAAATTTACAGTGACTCTCATACTATCCATAGGGGTAGGATTCTTGTTCACTCATGATAAACCTGGACTATCTATAAAAGCATCAATAGAAGCTGTTGCACTTCTGTATAGATGTTCATATAATTCATAAAACATTTCTCTCAGTTTCTTTATTGTTTTCTTACTGTGCTGAAATATCATTTGCTAGGAGGTTCACCAGCAAGCCGTAACTTAACACAGACTCAACAAAAACTCTTAATGCTTTCAGATGAATCCATGCAATAAATGCCTCACTGAAATTCACTTTCAGCCATCACACAAGTGATCCAAATTGCTTTTTCATCTCAATAGGAAACCTGCTCATTTCTTCTTTATCTGCTTTCATCTCCTCTTCATTATACTGGAAATCACAAATGATTAATTTGTTTTCCCAGGCTTTTTATCTGAATTCACTGCATTCCTAAACAAGGTAACTCTCTTGATACTCTGAGAGAACATTGACAGTCCTTGGAACTACCCTTTCAGCTCGTGTTTCACACTGCTTAACCTAACCATTGTGTTTTAACTTTGGAACTACAACCAATAATGTGATGAGATTCTCTGAACCAAGAAAAATGTTACATTTCTTCACAATTACCACTAGACTTACTATTTAAGAAATTTCCTGCATTCTTCCATTCCAAATTCAGAAGATTACCTCTCCAGTTATTGTATGTGAATGCTCAAGATTTTGGGTCACTGTGTAAAGTCCTGAATCCATCATTGCAATATCATGTAAAACAACTCCACTGTCCCAAAAATATGCCATGTTACACCTATTCATCCCGTTCCCTCTCCTCAGAACATCTGGTGAACACAGTGTTTATATCAATACTACAAGTTCTTCCATTCCTAGAATAATGATGTCTACTTAGTCAATAGTTGCATTCACACATAATATTTGCTCCTCAATCTTGATGATTTTTGATGGTGATGTCCACTGTGCTTCTGATTGAGAGGGGATTAGATGACATGGGGAAGATGGATGGAAACATCTTGCTTGCAGTTGTAGATTCTCCCTGTTTTTTTTGAGATAAGCAGTAACCATGGTCACACTTTCATTAATTGTCCTGGGAAAATCCAATGAACTGGAGAGTAAGCATTGGCTACAACTCTGATAAGATTCAGGGTTCAACTGACATAAGAACAGACACAAAATTTAAGTCTCTGCAGCATATATTTAATGGAAATAGTGCTAACTATAGGTTCAAATAAAAGGGGCAGAAGAACCATATGTAGGGAAATTATAAATAAGCCTTTCTGTTACATTGGGAAGATAAGTTAACATCTATTCCAAGGTAAGGCCCACAATGGGATGTGATTTCCTGAGGTTGTCTGTCTTGCCTATAGTGTCCAGATGTCTCTAGGGTCCTCAGGATCATCACTGTTTGAGGCATTGTAAACTGTGCCAGTCAATGAGATCCTCTGGATCCTCCTGACATGTATAGAACCTCTGGAATGAACTCCCTACTCACTTTGAAATCTCTTGGCCATAAAATCTCTTAGTATTTAATATTTACCCCTCTTAGTCAATGTATTATTCCAAATTCATCTCTAGTTGGTGTTTGGTAATAATCCCTTGATGCCAGGTATGGCAAACCTTGGGACTCATGCCCCATGCCAGGGTGAAGGCAGCCAGACAGTATGCTGACTTTGGCTTAGAGAGAATCCACTTTTGAGTAACAAGTTGGTTTTCAAGAACTAACAT
Source organism: Cabassous unicinctus (assembly GCA_029593785.1). NCBI lineage: Eukaryota > Metazoa > Chordata > Mammalia > Cingulata > Chlamyphoridae > Cabassous > Cabassous unicinctus. The sequence continues at coordinate 26,884 of JAQZBX010002930.1, forward strand.
TTGGACTACATAAATTACTTGGTTAAGTTTAAATTTTATAGGAATAAGGTTCATAAGTGTCAGAATTAATGTCAAGGACTTAGTGTTTACATATAAAGCCCTGAAAAATCTAAAACAAAGCTTCTACAGCTAATAGAGGAATTCAGCAAAGTAGCAGGCTATAAGATCAATAAGAAAAAATCAGTAGCATTTCTGTAGGTCAATAGGAAGCAATGTTACAAGAAATCAAGAAAAAACTTCCATTTACAATAGCAAGTAAAAAATAAAAACAAGGGATAATCTTAGCTGATGATGAAAAGGTCTTGTACACAGAAAACTACATGACATTGTTAAAGAAAGTCAAAGAGGACCTAAACAAATGGAAGAATATTCTTTGAAAATATCATCAAAACCGACAAACCCTTAGATAGACTGACAAAGGAAAAATGAGAGAAAACACAAGTAAATAAAATCAGAAATGAGAGAGGGAACATTAACACTGACCCCGCAGAAATAAGAGAGATCATAAGAGGGTATTATGAACAACTGTATGCCAAAAATCTAGACATTGTATTCAACTTGAATAAATAGCTAGAACCACATGAACCACCTACACTGACCCTAGGAGAAATAGAAGACCCCAGTGAAAGATTCACAAGTGAAAGGATTGAAGCAGTCATCAAAAACCTCCCAAAGATGAAAATACAGGACCAGATGGCTTCACGGGTGAATTTTACCAATCATTCAAAAATGATCTAATATCACTCTTACTCAAGCTCTTCCCAAAAATTGAACAAAAAAGAACACTAGAAAACTTACTCTATGAAGCTGTCACTTAATACCAAAACCAGAAAAAGATACAATTTAAAAATAAAATTATAGACCAACATCCCTAATGAATATAGATGCAAAAAATCCTCAACAAAATGCTGTCAAACAGAATCCAAAATCACATTGAAAGGATTATACACCACAGTCCAGTGAGTTTTATCTCAGGTATGCAAGGGTGGCTCAACACAAAAAAATATCAATTATTGTAAAAAATCACATTGATAAATTGAAGAAGAAAAATTGTGTGATCTTTTCAACTGATGCAGAAAAGGAATTTGATAAAATACAACATCCTTCCTAGATAAAAAAAAACACTCCAAAATATAGGACTAGAAGGAAGAGTTTCAATGTGATAAAGTGCATAAATGAAAAGCCTACAGATAGCATTGTACTCAATGATGAGAGACTGAAAGCTTTCTTACTGAGATCAGGAACAAAACAATGATGCCCACTGTCAGCACTGTTATTCAATATTTTGCTAAAGTTCTAGCAAAAGTAATTAGGCTAGATAAAGAAAAAAAAGACAGGTAAATAGGAAAGGAAGAAATAAAACCTTCACTATTCACACATATGAACCTATATCTAGAAAATCCTGAAAATACCACAACACACCTGCTAGAAATAATAGAAGAGTTCATCAAAGTGGCAGGATACAAGATTAATAAGCAAAACACCAATAACATTCCTATAAACTACTGATAAATAATATGAAGTGGAAATCAGAAAAAAATTGCATTTTTAATAAGAGATAAAAGAATAAAATATTTCACAATAAACTTAACCAAGGACATAAAAGACCTGAATTCAGCAAACTTCAAGACATTGTTGAAAGAAACCAAAAAACATCTAAATAAATGGAAGAATATTTTGTGTTCATGGATTGGAAGACTAAATATTATTAAGAAGTAAAATCCACCCTTTTTGTTTTGTTTTTTCTTTAACAAATTCAAAGTAATCCCATTAAAAGTTCCAACAGCCTTTTTTGCAGAAATGGAGAAGCCAATTATCAAATTTATTTGGAAGTGTAAAGGGCCCTAAATAGCAAAAAAAGTCTTAAAAATAGAAGAAAAAATTTGGAGGATACACCTTCTTACTTTAAATCATATTACTTAGCTACAATGGTAAAAACAGCATGGTACTGGCATAAAGGCAGACATATTGACCGATGGAACCTAACTGAGAAATCAGAAAATGATCCTAACATCTGTAGTTTAGAAATTTCTGACAAGGTTTTCAAGCCTTCCCAGCTGGGCCAGAATAGTCTATTCAACAAATAGTGCTGTAAGAACTGTATTGCCATATCCAAAAGGAAGAAAGAGGACACCTGTATCACATAATATATAAAACATAAATCAAAGTGAATCAAAGACCTAAAAATAAAAGTTGCAATCATAAAACTCTGAGAAGAAAATGTAGGAAAATATCTTCAAGGTCTTGTAGTAGCGGTTAGTTTCTTAAACCTTATAAACATGAACAACAAAGGAAAAAATAGATAAGTGGGACCTACTCAAAAATAAATGCTTTTTCACCTCAAAGAATTTTGTCAAAAGGGTGAAAAGGCAGGTGACTCAATATAAGAAAATATTTGGCCTTCACATTTCTGATTAGGGTTAAATATCCATGATGTATAAAGAGATCATACAACTCAACACTAAAAAGACAAACTACCTGATTAAAAAATGGAAAAAAGTCCAAAGAAAGAATATAAATGACAAAGGAACACGTTTTAAAAAATGTTCAAAAGACAACCAGCAAGATGGCGGCAGTGTAAGGTGTTCCTAGAATAAGCTCCTGCTGCAGGGCAATTAGAAATCACTCAGAGCTAACTAAAGGACTTGTTTGCGGGCTCCAGTAGACCAGAAGTGAATCCTCCAGCGTCCTTGAAAGAGTAGAAGAAGGAAATTGCCCATCTGCAGAGAAGACTATTAAGTAGAGCTCTCCACACCACAGAAGCCAGTACCCATCCTCCACTGGAGACACAAGTCATCTAGGGAGTTGTTCTGTGGCTGGACTGGAAGCTCCACTTCCCAAAAATGGGGGAGGAAGAGACAGTTGGGCACCAAAGTCAGCAACTGATTAGTAAATTCAATGGGCTAAAGTATAATCCTAAGAACAGCTAAAATTTGAACCTGTCCAAGTCAGAAAATGGCCGGTAGTCACCATCTTAACTCTGCGCCTGACACAAGGGGAAACAGGGCTGATTGAAAAATCACAGAATTGGCACGTACCATCTTCTTTACATCTAGATCAGTTTGCCACTCTAGACTTAGCCCCGGCTTAACACAGACAGGGACAAAGCTAGGGGGAGCTGTGCCAGACTCTCTAGGAAATAACAGGTCATGTCACAGAGGTCAGTGAACATCCTGGTTTGGCTGTGCAAGCCAACCAAAGAGCTATTCTGTGGCAGGAATTGGAAGCTCCATTTCCGAAAAACAGGGGAGGAAGAGACGGCTAGCCACCAATGTCAGCTACTGATTAGTCAATTTGGTGGGCTAAAATATAACCCTAAGAATAGCTAAATATTGAACATGTCTAAGTCAAAAGCAGGCTGGTAGCCTCCATTTTGACTCCACTCCCACATAAGGGGATGCTGGGCTGACTGAAAATCATGGTGACAGTAGAGATCAATCTCTTTCATCCAGATTGGCCTGCACTCCTGGACTACACTTCAGCCCCACCTCAAGCAGGGAGGAAACTTGCAGGCCCTGCAATAGCCTATCCAGGTAACTGTAGGTAAATTTGGCAGACACAGACTGAATAATCGGAAGTCTACTGGGGCAACTGTGGTCATCTTGGACCTGTACTGCATAGATTGCTGCTCACACCTACAGCTCCATCCCAGCCCCAGGCAGGGGATAAAGAGGTGTGAAGCTTCATCAATCTCTCTGGGAAACTACAGTCTAGGCCTGCATGACTTGGATTATTCCACACAGCTGTGGCTCAATCCCACCCCTGGCAAAGGAGAAAGTTGGGAGAAGCTTCATTGGCCCTTGGTGCACTGAGGGCAGCTTGAGCCTCCAAAGCTTACAGCGCCAACTACATCCTTAGCTTCTATTACACAACCAGCAATAGAGAAAGGGCAGGAAGCCCTAAACTAAAGAGAAATGCTGCACCCAGAATAAATACTCTACTAAGCCCGGTGCCAAGACACCAACAAAAATTTTCAATCCACAACAAGAAACAGGAAGATATGGCCCAATTAAATGAACAACATAAATCTCCAGATGACATAAAGGAATTGGGACAACTAATCATAGATGTTCAAACAAATCTTCTTAATAAATTCAATGAGCTGGCTAAAGAAATTAAGAGTATTAAGAAGACATTGGATGAGCACAAAGAAGAATTTGAAAGCATACATTGGAAAATAACAGATCTTATTGGAAAGCAAGTGCAATAAATGAAATTAAAAATACCCTGGAATCATGTAATAGCAGACTTGAGGAGGCAGAAGAATGGATGGGCGAGCTTGAAAAAATTGCCTCTGAAAGTGAACATACAAAAGAACAGAGGAAGAAAAGTTTGGAAAAACTTGAACAAGGACTCAGGAAATTCAATGGCAGCAAGAGACGTGCAAACATATATGCCATGGGTGTCCCAGGAGGAAAAGAGAAGGGAACAGGGGAAAAATGAATATTTGAAGAAATAATGGTAGAAAATTTCCCAACCCTATTGAAGGACATAGATATCCATGTCCAAGAAACATGATGTACTCCTATCTGAAAAAATCCAATAGACCAACTCCAAGACACAAACTAATCAGAATGTCAAATGCCAAAGACAAAGAGAGAATTCTGAGAACAGCAAAAGAAAAGCAATGCATAACATATAAGAGATACCCAATAAGATTAAGTGCTGATTTCTCACCAGAAACCTTGGAGGCAAGAAGACAGTGGTATGATATATTTAAAATAGTGCAATAGAAAAACTTCCAGACAAGGATCTTATATCTGGCAAGATTGTCTTTCAAAATGACGGCGAGTTTAGAATATTCACCAATAAACAGAAACTGAGAGAGTTTGTAAACAAGAGACCCGCTTTGCAGGAAATACTAAAGGATGTGCTATAGCTTGAGAAGAAAGACAGGAAAGAAAAGCCTGGAAGAGAGTCTAAAAATGAAGATTATATCAATAAAAGTAATAAAACGTGTCAAAAGAGTGGTGAAAATAAAATATGACAGATAATAGTCAAACATTAAGGAATAAACTTAACCAAAGATGTAAAGCACGTGTATTCAGAAAACTACAACTCAATGTTATAAGAAATTTTAAAAAGTCCTATATAATTGGAAGAACATTCCATGCTCACAGATTCGAAGACTAAATAACATTAAGATGTCAATTTTACTCAAATTGATATACAGATACAATGCAATCCCGATAAAAATTCCACCAGCATTTTTAAAATAAATGGAAAACATGATTATCAAATTTATTTGGAAGGGTAAGGGGTCCTGCATAGCCAGAAACATCTTAAAAACGAAAACCAAAGTTGGAGGACACTCATTTCTGTACTTTAAATCATATTACCAAGCTACAGTGGTAAAAACAGCATGGTATTGGCATAAAGACAGACACATAGACCAATAGAACCTAATTGAAAGTTCAGAAACAGACCCTCATATCTATGGTCAAGTGATTTTTGACTAGCCTGTCAAACCCACGCAGCTCAGGCAGAAGAGTCCGTTCAACAAATGGTACTGAGAAAACTGGATAACCATAGCAAAAGAAAGAAAAAGGACCCCTATCTCGCACCTTATATAAAAATTAACTCAAAATGAACAAAAAACCTAAAAATAAAAGCAAGAACCATAAAGCTTCTAGAAGAAAATGTAGGGAAAAAACTTCAATACTTAGTGGTAGGTGGTGGATTTTTAAAGGATATGAGGCAGACTAAGATGGACTACTGATAATGTATGTAGAAGTTTTAATTAGCTTAAATGTGAAAGTGTGGAAATGTACAGTGTTGATGGTAACACATTATAGTGAGTAACAGCTAGTTTATAAATGGGGACATGGCTGAAACTGGTAGTCTAGAATGTAAATGCCAATTGACAGAAAGTTAGAGATTGATCTAGGGACTGAATAGCATAGTAAACCTAGAGGTAGATGAGAATTTTGGTTGATGGTACAGATGAAAGAATGTCCTTTGTGAGCTAGAGCAGATGTACATCACTGTTGCAGGGTGGTGGGAATGTAGAGAGGCATGGGGAAAATACAACTGGAGTGACCTATAGACTGTAATTAACAGTAATAATGTAATATTCTTGCATCTATGCCAAAGATATACAGTGCTTATAATGGGGGAGTATGGAAAATGTGTGCCAAATATATGCTATGGACCTGTTAAAAATCAGATGATATTATTTTATAATCTGTAACAAATGTTCCACCACAGTGTGGTGTGTTGATAGAGGGGTGTTGTTTGGGAATTCTGCACATGTGCATGATTGTTTTGTAAGTTTACAACTTCTGTCATAAAAATATATTTAAAAAATAATAATAGGGTGGGTTGGGGGAAAAATACACCAAATATAAATAAGGACTATAATCAGCAATAAGAGTCTGACAATATTCTTTCATAACTTGTAAAAAATGTCTCATGAAAATGCAAGGTGGAGGGTTGATGTGTGGGACCCTTCTATGGTCTTATGAATGTTTTCTGTGTAAGTTCATAACTTTTAGTATACACTTATTTTTTATGTATGTTCATGTTTAAATGATATAAAAATTATAATAATAATAGTGTGGGTTGGGGGAAAATATTTTGGTTAGTAGTAATATTTTGAGGATGCTCTTTAATCATTAATTAAAAATGTGTAACAACAATGCAAGTTATTTGTAGTAGGGTTACCTATGAGACTGCTGTATGATGTTATATATGTTTGTTTTGTAAGTTCACAACTATTGCTATACATTTTTTGTTTATATATGTTCATGTATGAGTTATATACTTTAATAAATTTTTAAAAATTGCCAAAATGAAAATAACAACATCAGCAAAAACCATTCAGCATCATTAGCTATTAAGGAAATGAAATGAAAACTACAATGAGTAAGCACTTCACAAATATTAGACTGGCAACTAGTAAAAAGTCAGAAAATGTAAATGTTGGAGATGATGTGGAGAGAGAGGAATGCTTACTCACTGTTGGTGGGAATGTAGAATGGTACAGCCACTGAGGAGGATTGTTTGGCAGTTCCTAACGAAGTTGAAATTAGACTTGCCATGTGACCTGGCAATAACATTCCTAGGAATATATGAGAGCAGTGATCCAGACATCATCATACCTATGCCCACAGAGGCATTATTCACAACAGACAAAAGTTGGAAGCAACCCAGTTGTCCATCACCTTTGAATGGGTAAACAATTTGTGGTGTGTACACATGATAGAATATTATACACTGGTAAGAAGAGCTGAAGTCATGAAGCATATGACAACATGGATGAAACTGGAGAATATTATGTTGAGTGAAGCAATCCATATACAAAATGAAAAATAATGTATGATCACACTATTATGAACTAAATTTAATGAGAAAACTCAATTAGTTAATAATTAGAATATATTTCATCAGAAAAATAGAATGAGGGTAGAAAATGGAAATCTGAGGCTTAAACTGTGCATAATTGGTTAAAAAAGATTGTTTGTAAATCTGTGGAAATGTATAGAAATGGTGAAAGTACATCATAGTATTTGTAACTAGCAGTGCTATTATATGGTTATGAGCGTGGTTGAAAGGGAAAGTCAATGGTCATGTTTATTAATAGAAGGAATGCTAAAAAACATGGGACTGGATAACAGTGAAAACTCATGTAAAACACAAGTATGAGTGATATTACATATACAAGACTGTTTTTACAATATATAAATACAAATATAATGGATAGAAGCAAAAAGAATAGAAGCTATGTACAGCAGTGGAAGCATAGAGAAATTGAGTGGTGATGACCTTTGTTTTATTATTATTATTGGAATAATGAAAATGTTCTAGAAATGATTAAAGTGATGAATATACAACTAGTTGATTATACTGAGTACAATTGATCATACATTTTGAATAGATTTAGGCTTTATTAATATGTATCAATAAAATTAATTTGTTAAAAAAAAACCATAGAACTATACAACAGAAATTTTACCTATGGACTTTCATTGATACAAATGCATTGATATTGATTCATAAACTATAAAAAATGTATCACACTAATGTAAGATGTTAATAAAAAGACAACCATGGGCAGAGGATGGAGGAGGGCATAAGGGAAATAACTATACTTTCGCACACTTTCTCCATAGACCTAAAAGTGCTCTGAAAAAATAAATTCTATTTTGTGAAGTGAGAATCCAGGTTACCTGAGTCAGCGTTGGTGTAGGGAACAGGGTAAATTTTAAACTGGTATGGAGATACTAATTGTGATGATGGAAAAATGTGGGTGTTGCATGGTAGTGACAATATTGTGAATGTAAATATCACCATTGAACTGTATATTGGAAAGTGGTTAAAATGGAACAGTTTGTTTTATATATTCTATAAGAATAAAAGTTTTAAAAATCATAGAATTGTACAACAAAAACAGTGAATCCTAGCATAAAGTATGGACTACATTTAACCATATAAATGTCATAACATGGCTTCATCAAATTTTAACAAAGCTACTACATTAATGCAAAGTGTTAATAATAGGAAAATCTGTGTATCAGAGTGAAGTATATAGGAATTCTCTATTTTATGCACAATTTATATGTAAACTGTAACTTCTGTAATAAAATAATTACATTAAAGCCTAAAAAATAGTTGGGAAATTTTCAGCCATTATTTCCTCCAAAACCACTGCCCCTTTTCCCTTCTCTTCTCCCTCTGGGATGCCTACAATACATTTGCACATTTTGTGTTGTCATTTAATTCCCTGATTACCTGTTGAATTTTTCTATCTTTTAATCTATCTGTTCTATTATGTGTGTAATTTCAAATGTTTTTCCTTCAATGTCATTAATTCTTTCCTCTGCCTGTTCAAATCTGCTGTTATGTGCTTCAAGCATGTTTTTAATTTATTGCATTGTGGCTTTCATCAGCATCAGATCTGGTATCTATTTATGCATAATTTCTTCTATATGTTCCCCCAGTGTCTTCTTAATATCCTTTATCTCTTATTTCACTTCAATGAGTTGACTGGACATCTTTCATTATTTTTCCCATGTTATGTGTCTCTTCCTCTTTTTTAGTTTGTTTATTAGATTGGACCATGTCTTCCTGTTTCTGAATATTGGTTGTAACATTTTCTGATATCAAGGCATCTGTTTATCTTGATTGGCTTATTCAGTTGGTAAGTGTTTCTCTCTAGTTGAGGGTTATATTCCTTTTGGTTTGTGTTAAGAGTCCTCATTGGCACTTGGTTCCACATATTCTATATTCATTAGTTTTCTATGTTCTCCTTGAAAAAGTATTAAGACCATAAAAAAGAAAAAAATATAGAAGAGAAAATAATAATAATAACAATAATAATATTAATAATAACAATAAGAGAGAAAGGAACCATAAAAGAACCAGGAAAAAATAAGTAATAATAGTGAAAAATAATAAAAATGAAAAAGAATAAGAATAAATAGAAAAGACAAAATTTAAAAACTGAAACAGGAAAAACATAGAATAAAAGAATATTAAGTTGAGAAAAGAAGAAAGAAATTGAATGCAAAGCAGGAAAATGTGGAATGAAGGAAAAGCAACAGAAGAGGGAAAAATGAAAGAACAAAAATGTATACAGAAACTAAATAGAAAAAAGAGAAAAGAAGGAAAATAAAAAACAGAAACAAAGACAAATGAAATAAAAAAATAAAAAATAAACAAGAAAAAAAAGGCATTCCTCTTAGGCCACTAGTAACTGTCTCAGGCTGCCGTTGTTCAACAACCAATGATGATGCAGCCTGCCCTCCACAGGTAATGTACAAAGCTTTAGAGAACAAAATAAATAATAAATAATAAAAAATATGAAATATAAAATAACAAATCAAAAAAGCTTAAAATTTTAGTCTATAAGTTCCTTGTCATGAGGTGCTAACTGGGTGCCTGACAACCCCCGGAATCACTCCTGAATCTCTTCTCTTCAGGGTTGGTTGTTCATCTTACAACACCTAGGCTGCCTTTCTCCAACACCCTATCCCTCAGGCCTGATAGGCTATTTTTTTTTTCTTTTAGCAGGTACTGGGGATTGAATCAGGGACCTCATATATATGAGAAAAGCATTCAACCACTGAACTACACCTGCTTCACTGGTTAGGTAGGCTTCTGAAGCTTTGTCTGCCTCTCCCGGCCTCTGTTTCCCTCAAGCAAGTTGAATTTCTGATGGTTTGCTTGCTGTCTCTCCTGGCTTCCCTTGCTCTGAACTGTTAGGCATCTCTCACCCTACACTTTCACTGAACCAGTTCCTCATGCTCCCTGGGCATTTAAGTGTTACAGCCTGCCTGATCACTCTCCATTACTCTTTTGTTGGAGCTTCTTCAGTACTGGCTGGAATCCTTTTTAATTTCCTCTGTACTGCCTACCCTATGTACCCTCCACCCTCCACTTCGCTCTATCTTAGTTTCTTGGGTTCCAGTCCCATACATTTTGGCCCTGCAGCTCTCGCACAGAGATGTCACTCTCACCCTCCACTTCCTGGGCTGGCTGTAACTAAAATTCAAAGTGGGTTCTGCTTATCAAACTCACTGAAGGGAAACCACATTCCACCCTCCTGCAGACCCTTCCTCCTCCCAGGGAGGAGTACCTCCTTTCCCCTCTCAGTTAGCTGCATTGAGCCAGGGGTTTTACCAAGGATGTTCACCTTGAGTGTGGGTGATATGTGTCATTCCCAGTCACAGGAGTGAATAACTCATGGTTTTCATTTTGACCTCTTTGTCTCTCTGGCCCTCTCCCTCTTGGATGATGCACTTTCCTGGTCTGCAGATGCCCAAAGCAGCTCCCTTGAGCAGCTTTTTTGAACCTCATCCATTATTTTTGAGAGAGTTGTGCCCTGGCTACCTATGCTGATGCCATCTTCCAAGAACTCCACTCCTTTATCTCCTTTAACATATTAAAGACCATTTTAAAGACTTTGCTTGATATGTCTAAACACTGTCTTCTCCATTGATGATTTCTGGATTTTTATTTTGTTTCTATTATAATCTGTTGAAATCTGAACATTTTAATAATCTAAAGTATCTGTTATGAGATTTAGCTCCTGAAATGTCTTTTCCTTAAGATTGTATTCAGCTAATAATATGAAAGTATTATAATTTTCCAAAGGGTTGCCAGTACAATGTACCAGAAATCGGTTGGCTTCTATAAAGGGGATTTATTAGGAGTAAAAGCTTAAACTTCCAAGTCTGAGAAAAGTCAAAATTAAGGCACCATAAGATGTTCTTTCTCACCAAAGTCAGCTGCCACAAGTTGAAGCAAGATGGTCACTGATCTCTGCCAAGGTTTGGGCTCAGCTGAGGCAACCAGGTGTAAGGCTTGTCTCTTTCTGGAACTCCTCTATCAGTCTTGGCTGCTCCAATTTTCCCCCAAGTTCATCTGCAAGATATTGGGCATATGGATTTTCTCTCCCTGGGCCTCAGCTCTTTGAGCATCTCAGGGGCTTCTCTCCTTGAACCTCAGTTTGTGGTGAAACTGGAGTGTATCCCTCACATGGAAGGATCAAATATACTGGCTTCCTTTTCCTCTGTGTCTATCTGTTTCTCCATTTTTATGGACACCCAGCAAAAGAGCAAAGACTCAACCTGAGTCATTCCTCACTGGCATAGTCCAATTGAAAAGGTCTTAAACCCAAAGGAATAGATCAGTTCACAAATATAATCTTTCTCTTTTTGGGTTTCCCCAAATATACCCTGCCACAAGCATAGATTTTTGAATGCCAGGAGCTAATGAAAAAAAATTTAACAAACACCATTTATGGTCTTTGCAGATTGACTCTACATTACATGATGCTCTCTTTAAAAGTTTTGAAAACTTTGAAAACCCAGATAGATTGGTCCCTATAGAAAATGAAGTGTTCATCATTCAATCATTGCAAAATTATTTGGGTGTATGTTCTTTCTCACTTAAAAAATGGCATTTTTTTTTAAATAGAAAAGATAGAAAAGATCAGCTTGAGGCAAATATTAAATATTGGCTATTGTCTGTCTTTTCTAAGCCTGCATCCTCTCCTGGGTTTATGCCTGCTTATGGCCTTAGATATTCCCTCATGTGTAGGAATTAATTAAATGCCTCCTCTTCTTCCTTTGAAATACTCCCTTCCCAACTACTCTATTGCATGAATTAAAGCAGTTATCCTTTGCCCAATGTCATTTTGACTTATTTGATTCTCACTTTGCTTTAGCTATCAGCAAACTGGTTCTGCCTGCATGGAAAGTTTTGGGAGGGCAAGTCCAAGGTTCATACTTTCATGCCATCACCCAAAAGATTGGCAGGACCATACAGGCACCCTAGTACACACATGGGGTTTAACATTTTCTCTCTGAATTAAGAGCAAGGACACACACTGGGAATGTGTGCTAGTTCTCTATTATGCCAGGGAGTAGAAGTGTGCAGCAAGGTCACCCTTGCTCCTCTATAATCCAGAGGAATTCAGAATCTCATTCTCAGAAATGGAGAGACAGAGGTCATGTGTGTATTGGTAAAATCCCAACTTAGCTAAGTGCATTATGCAATTTGCTCTCAGAAACAGCATATCTAATATGTCATTGAAAAGCTAGAAACACTTCTCATTGTTAGTACTATTTTAAGAAAATAAGAAATCTTCCATAAATTTAATGTCCACCCTTATGCAAAGTCCTTGGGACCTTGGGGTTGATTCCTATTACACACAGTGTCTAGGTTCAAATAAAAAAAAAAAAAGGAAAAAGCAAAAGACATATGGCCACCTAATTAAGAAAGAGGTACTTTGTGATGGTTGTTGCAAGAGGCAGACAGATAAAGATACTTGTCCATTCTCACTCTCCAGTCTTACACACTTATATAATCTCTATACTTCCAGTCTCTTGTCACTGAATAAATCATTCATTTCTTTCATCTCTTTGTGGATATAAGGTGAGAGCTTTTAGAAATGTTTTATTCTTTCATTTCCCAAAGATTCAGAATCTACCCCTTTACATTTTGGGCCTTGCTGTCATAGGTAACACATCAGAGAGCACAGCAACTCTGCTGATGCTCAACATCACCACAACCATGCTACTCAGGCTTGCTGCTGTAGTTGCATGCCTGCCACCCCAATTCAGACTTCCTCATCTGCCTTGTAACCTTTCTTTCCAATTCATTCTGTGGACAGTTGTCACATTTGCTGTTGTGGTCACAGTTTTTCCCACCATTTTGGTGCTGGCTACCTGTGTAACTTTTGTTAAAGTGGTTATGGGAGATGTTTGTTGGCCTACAGAAAAGGCACTCTTCCCACAAATGAATATGACCTCCTCCATTCCTTTAATGAGTGAAAAGATATTTACTGAGCTGAATACATGTCAGGAAATGTGCTAATTGTTGTAAGAATGACTGCAGAGAAGGACAAAATCCCTTTTCTATGAATTTAAATTCTACTTGGGAAGATAGGAAAAATTATAGAATAGATTTGTAACATCTTTTAAATTTTGGTAAGTTCCAAGGAGAAAAAATAAATAAAACAGGTTGAAGGGATGAAAAATGTGGGATTGAATGTCAACTAAGAAAAGTCTCACAAAAAGCAAATATTTGTGTGAAGATCTGGAAAAACGAAAGAGCAAGCTATGCAGGTTTCTGGAAAGCATGCATGAAAGGCAGAGGAACTTATCATTGTTAAGAGTCTTTTATCTAGTATGATTGAAAAATAGTGTTGGGGGTTGTGTTGTGCCCCCAAAATATATGTTGAAGTCCTAACACACAGTCTTGTGAATATGACTTAATTTAGAAACAGGAACATTGAAGATGTTATCACTTAAGATAAAGCCAAGCCAGATCAGGCTGGGTCTTAACCCAGTAAGACTTGAGTTCTTATAAGAAGGAAATTTGGATACACAGAGACATGGGGGAGGAGGTTATATGAGGAGGAGGCAGATTTTGGAGTAATCCTGCCAGCAGCCAAGAAAAGTAAAGTAGTCAGTATCAAAAAGAATTTAGGTCAAGGAAGGAAAATCTTGAGCTATTAGGAAAGCATGGAACTGCTAGCAGTTTATTTTCAGAGTTTTAGCCTGTAAGATGTGAAACCATAAATTTTTGTTGGTTTAAACCACCCAGTTTGTGATCATTTTGAAAGGCATCACTAGGAAACTTATATTGACAGCAGGATTACCAGGGGTTTTACAGCAGGTTAGAAGTTGGAGAAGTATAAGCATGTATTAAAGGAGGCCAAATCACAGAAGTCCTGCAATTCATGATAAACAAATAAGCTTTAACTTTGAATATGATTAAAACTTCCATCCTGAGCCAATGTAGTGTATCTATGTATTAGTCAGCCAAACTACCAGAATTCTGTTGGCTTTTTTAAAGGATATTTACTTGGGGTAGAATCTTATGGTTACCAGGCCCTAAAGAGTCCCACTCAAGGTACCATAAGAGATACTTTTCCACCCTAAGTCTGTTGTCACATGTTGACACCAGATGGTGGGTGATGTCTGCAAGGATTCAGCCTCCCTCCTTCCTCTTAAGGCTCTGTGGTCCCAGCTTCTTCTGATGTCAGTTGTAGGCTGGCATGAGGCTCAACTAGGGCTCATTTCTTTCCAGGCTTAGCTGCTCTGTTCTCTTCACAAGATCAACTGTAGACTTTCATGCTCATCTCTCTCCCTGGGGCATGTCTATGGAGCATTCTGTCTTCCTACGTATCTGCTTCTGTGTTTTCTTTCTCCATGTATTTACTCCCCTGTCTTTGAGCAACCATTTATATAACCTACAGCTGTAGGCAGGGGCTCAGAGTCACCCTAATGATGTGGTCCAATAAAAGCCCTAATCTTGAATTAATAATGTAAAGGAGAATCCTCTGAGTCTAATACAATCTAATATGCCCTGAGGAACACACCAGTTTACAAACACAATCAGTATTTATTTTTGGAATTCATCAATAATATCAACTTGCCAAAATCAGTATCTTTATGGACACAATGCTAAGAGATGAATGGATGTGGAATACAAAATCAGAAACTAGTGGAAATCTATTTCAATAGTGCATTCGATATTGATGATCACTTTGGTCACAGTGAACAGGTTATGGATACTTTGTGGAACTGGAGTGGACAGAAAATTCTAATTACTCACATGTGAGGTGTAAAAAAGAGCGGTCAAAATGATTCTATAGGTTCGCAACTTGAAACCTAAGCTGCCACATTTTGGATTGTGAAGATTATGGGCAGAGTTGTATTTTGATTTGTTTTGTATTTTTGTTTTCTGTTTTCTTTTTTTCAGAGAAGTATGGTAAATCAATTCCAATAGAAGATGTAGGAGAAACTTATTGTTCCTTCATCATTTGTATAAGCATACTATTGGTGAGCATTTGAGGGGCACCATGTTGTTTCTTTATAAAAAGATGGCAAATTATGGAGGAAGAAATTCTCAGTAGCAGTCACAATGTCCATCTACCAATCATTAAGGATACTGTACATGAGAAGTTTACTAAGAATAAGTTACAAAAAACTCTGGAAAGGATTCATTTTTGTTAGAATATAGTTCTATGGATTTGACTCACAAAATCCAAAGCCAAGAAAAGTCCCAACTTACATGAGTACATTAGATAAATATATCACAAATGTATCAAGGGAAACAACTATAGATGATCCAGCACTTATGCATAAGGATTTTCCATCTCATAACCTCTTGATTTAAGATTCTTCAGTTGTTGCTCAATATGTGTTCTGGTTTTCTATATCACTTCAAGAAAGAGCAAAACTTAATTTCAGCAATGTTAATCCGAGTCACTAAGAAAACTTGATAAAAATAACAAAAATACTGCTATTCAATTACAAGACACATCCAAGTGTGGATGTGGTGGAAGATGATACTTTCAGTTTTGTGCATCTTGAGGTTAGGGTGATGGTAATACATAAAATGAATTACATGGCTAAGATCAGAGATACAGAAAAGTAAGTGTACATGAAGAGAGAGGGGGAAACAAAAATAGATGTGGTCAAAGGAAAGGAAGAAAAGTGTAGAAATATAGAATAAGTGGACAATAGATATAAAGAAGAGGAAGAGTGAAATGATATAATAAGGAGGATAATGAGGTTAAGCAAATAGACAATTAAAGAAAATAAATGAGATACAGATATACTGATATAAAAATAAAAATAAGCACATATATAGATATAAATGTTATAGAAAATACAGATTTTATAGATGACAGATATAGATAAAGATGAATATAGTTATAGCTTTGCCTGTGTATATGGACACAGGTTATGTGGCAATTTGTCCCAATTAACAGAAGACAGGTCCGGTATAACTTATACCAGTATAATTATTAACTAGTCTCTGTTTTACTCCAAAACATGTCTATATTTGAATGATAATTTTTTATGATCCCGATACATAGAGATATATGTATATCACTAGGTATATAAGTGTGTATATGCAAACAAATGTGTAAATTTATGAATATATATGTATGTCTATATTGCATATAGTTATCTAGATATAGTTATTTTTCTATGAATTTTTCGAAGTCTTACTATAAATACAATGTAAGTAAAATGTTAATTTATTATTTTTTTCAATACTATGTTAGCTGTAAGAATGTTTTATGGCATAAAAACTTTCTGAGTGTTCCTTTAACCTCAGTGTTCTTCAAGCTATACATGATGGGCTTTAGCATTGGAGTAATAACCTCCTAAACCCTTGAGATGAGACTGTCTTTGGCTGGGGAGTGTTACTGGAAGAAGCGTGTATATAGGTAAATATTGCTGTGACACAAAACAAACAGACCACAAGGAGGTGGGAAGCACATGTGGAGTAGGCTTTGTACTTTCCTTCAGTTCACTGTATCTTTAGGCTGACAATTCTTTAGGATGGCAGATATGATGTACATACAGTAAATAAAGGTGATCAGAAAGACATTGATCCCTACAATACCTCCTACCACTAAAACCACCATCTGCCACATATGTCGAAGAACAAGACAAGGCCACTACTAACAGGATGTTACAAAAAAATTGGTTAACCTGATGGGACTTAGAAAAAGACAAGCAGAACATGAACACCTTATGCAGAAGGGAATTAAGAAACCCTGCTGCCCAGGTTCCAGCCATCTGTTGGGCAGAGCATACATTGGTCATGATGAGGCTATAGTGAAGGGGAAGCATTATGGCCACATATTGGTCATAAGTCATGACAGCAAGAGGGAAGACAAAGGTCTCTTCCAAGACCACCAAAAAAAATAAAACTTCAAGTCATACCCCAAAAACGAATGGTTTTCTTCTCTGTCAAGAGGTTCTCAAGCAACTTGAGAACAGTAGCTGATGGGCACAATATGTCTAAGAGGGACAAATTTGCCAAGAAATAATACATTGTTGTATACAAATTTTTCTCAATCTCAATGGTGAAGAGAATGGTACCATTTCCAATTCAGGTGACCTGATAGAGAGCAAAAACCACAAAGAGAGGATAATGCACCTCTATATATCAGAAATCCATATGGGGATAAATTCATTTATGGTAGTAAGATTGCTGATGTCCATCTCTTCTCTCTACAAGGCTCTTTCTGGAGCTAATGAAACCAAAGAGTTTAAAATAAAAAAATTAAGAACCTAGTGATGAGAAAAAGTTGGAAAATAGTTTGGGTGTGGTTGATGATGAATTGTGTTACACTATTTTAATTACAAATTTCATTGTAATTAAAACATCCAATGCATTTATTATGTTTCTTGGAATATTCACTCTTGGTTCCTGAACAAGAAACTTTGTTGATCCTTCTTTTATATGTGAATATTAACATTTTATTCTCAAAAAGCACACTTTAAAATACAATATTAAAACAATTTAAACTATATAATATAAATAAAACCTAATCAATAATGTCTCCATATGACCCCAACAAGAAAGATATATTTGCATATATATGTAATTACCATTCCCATAAAACATAAATATTTGACAATATGGCTGTGATGTTTAGGCTAGGTAATTGTGTCCAGGTGTTTGGTCAAGCAAAAACTGGACTAATTGTAATACAAGAATATTCATAGACTTTGGTCACCAGTGTGTTTATTGCATGGATGGCCGATTACATCTGCATCAACCAAGAGGATTGCAGTCAGCAACGGATGATATTTTTATCCAATCAGTTGAATGCCTTAAAAAGGGAAGTGATTTCAATATTCAGAGAGAATTTCACAGCTCAGCTTTGAACAGCCAACTTCTCCCAGAAATTCATCAAGGAGCTTCATTGGACTTTCATTGGAGTCCCTGGTTTGCAGCCTGCCTGTGCAACCTGGACTTGTGCATCCCCACAGTCATGTGAGACACTCTTACAAAATATATTATTGACAGATATCTCCTGTTGATTCTGTTTCCCTAAATAACCTTGACTAATACAGCTTGGTACTGGGAGTGGTTCTTGACGAACAGAGTCTTAAACATGGGATGTCTGAGGTGGTTCTGGGAATTTTGTAATTGGTTCTTTACTCTAATTGGACTTAAAGGTACTAATGACTCCCTTTCCAATAATGAAGAGGTCATTAACAATCCATGGTGTGAGCTGGCAATAGAGATAGGCAAAATAGCATCCCTGGATTCCCCTACCTCCATTCTTATAAGAAGCAAGGATCTGGGTGAGAGTGTTTTAAATACCTTAACAGAATTTTGTGGCATCCAAAGGTATAATGATGTTGGCTGGCTCCTCCTAGATGCTCTGCATACAGTTACAAAAGAAAGAGATGAGCTAAAGTCTTCCAATTTTGAAACTTAAATGCCACATGAATGATGTGGAAGTTGCTATGTGTGTCCTGAAAGAAAATCTTGTCTCTTGTAGCCACAGACTTGAGATATCTGAGAATCAAATACAGACTCTCATTGTAGGAGTAGCAGAATTACAGAGGAAACTAAAATCTCACCCCATCAGGGTTTCTGTAATTAAAGTGAAGGCATTGATTGGAAAGGAGTGGAGACCCATGGCTTGGGATGGAGTCTTATGGGATGATGATGATATTGGTGGGGACATTGGAACCCTAAATTCTGCTGAGACTTTACCAAATGAACTTGCAATGGCCTGCCCTGTATAGACCACACCTTGTCAAGCTTGTATCATACAGCTTCCAGCCTGTCCCAGGGATTCCAGACCTCCTACCAGCCCTGAGGTGGGAACCAGGAAAAATGAAGCCTTCACTGCCCAGCATCCAGCTGCCCAGAAATTCTGAACTCCTCCCAGTCACAAGACAGGAAGCAGAAAAACTCCAACATGCAGTGCCCAACCTCCAGTCTGCCCTGAGGAATCTGCGTCCCAACACCTGCCTGAAGAGATTAATCTTGTCTCATCAGAAGAAAATGCAAAGGAATTCCCTGAGATCAGATTGCAAGACATTTCTAATCCTTTTCCTTACACACCCCCAGCACCCCTCTTGCCTTTGAGACCTATTACCAGACTAAAATCACAACAAGTCCCCAAAGGTGAAATACAAAGTGTGATCCATGATGTACAATATACTCTGAAAGAACTGAATGAGTTTTCCAACTTATATAGACAGAAATCAGAGGAATATATGTGGAAATGGATACTAATGGTATGGGATAATGTTGGAAGGAATATAAAGTTGGATCAGGCTGAAATTATTGATATGGGCATATTTAGAAGAAATTCTGGATTCAATGCTGTGACTTGAGGAGTTAGAAAGGGCTCTAACTGGGTGGCTGCCTGAAACATAAACCAAAAGATGGCCTACCATGTCTGATGTTGAGATGCCTGATTTTCTCTGGTATACAGTAGAAGAAGCAATTCAAAGGCTTAGAGAGATTGGAATCTAAAATGGATTTACTATTTCAGACCTGCCTATCCATCCCAGGAATGCCCAGAGGACACATCTTTAACCAGGACTGTGAGGAATAAATTTGTAAGACTAACCGCATCTTCTCTGAAGAGCTCTGTGGCTGCTCTTCTTTGTGGTCCAGATATTACTGTAGGGATGGACGTAATGGAATTAGAATCCATAGCATTATGGGGATGATTGGCTATCAGTCTGGTAAAAGTCAAGTATCAGAAGTTAATCACCAAAGATAAGATGGGTGTGGCTACCACAGTGAAAGGCAGAGTTAAAGCCACACTCAAAATAGTCTTGGTTACATAGAGTTATGGCATTGGGTAATAGATCGTGGGGCACCTAGACATGAAATAGAAGGGCAGTCTATTAAATTTCTTATGGATCTGTATAAGCAGAAGAGTTCTAGGTCAAGTGAACAAAACCCTAACTCAAATTACAGACACAGAGAATCACAGCCCCTTAATCAATTCCCAGACTTGAGACAGTTTACAGACAAAGAGCCCCTTGAATGAGGAGAA
Organism: Cabassous unicinctus; assembly: GCA_029593785.1. Classification (NCBI taxonomy): domain Eukaryota; kingdom Metazoa; phylum Chordata; class Mammalia; order Cingulata; family Chlamyphoridae; genus Cabassous; species Cabassous unicinctus. Next base: position 47,174 of record JAQZBX010002930.1, read on the forward strand.
GGCCAGGTTCCTTTGGGGAAGGATCCTGCTAAACTGCCAAAAATTTATACTGGTAATCGTCCTCCCAACTTTCCCCAAGGAGACCTCGAGCCTTTTTCCAGAGTAACTGTGCATTGGGGAAAAGGAAATGATCAGACATTTTGGGGATTATTAGACACTGCCTCAGAAGTGACATTAATTCCAGGAGACCCAAATGTCACTGTGATCCACCAGGTGAGTAGGGGCTTATGGAGGTGAGGTGATCAATGGAGTTTAAGATCAGCTCTGTCTCACAGTGGTTCCAGTAGGTCCCCGGAGCCATACTGTGGTTATTCCCCAGTTCCAGAATGCATAATTTAAATAGATATACTCAGTAACTGGCAAAATCCCCATATTGGATCCCTGAATTGTGGGGTGAGGCTTATAATGGTTGGAAAGCCCAAGTGGAAGACACAAGAACTGACCCTACCTAGCAAAATAGTAAATCAAAGGCAATACCAGTTTCCTGGAGTGATTGCAGAGGTTAGTGCCATCATCAAGAAACTGAAGGATGCAGGGGTGGTGATTCCCACCACATCCCCATTCAACTCTCCTATTTGCCCTGTACAGAAAACAGATGTATCCTGGAGGATGACAGTAGACTACTGTAAACTTAACCATGTGGTGACTCCAATTGCAGCTGCTGTCCCAGAGGTGGTATCATTGCTTGAGCAAATCAGTACTTCCCCTGGTACCTGGTATGCAGCTGTTGAACTGGCAAATGCTGTTTTTCTCAATTGCCATTAGTAAGAACCACTAGAAGCAGTTTGCTTTAAGCTGACAAAGCCAGCAGAATGCCTTCACTGTCTTGCCTCAGGAGTATATCAACTCTACAGCGTTATGTCACAATATTGTCCACAGGGACACTAAGCATCTCTCCCTCCCACGAAACATCACACTGGTTCATTATATTGATGATATCACGTTGACAGGACTTAGTGTGCAACAAAGACTCTAGACTTATTCATAAAGCATGTGTGTGAGAGAGGATGGGAGGTAAATCAACCAAAAATACAGGATCCTTCCACCTCAGTGAAATTTCTTGGTGTCCAGTGGTGTGAGGCATGTCAAGATTTCCCTTCTAAAGTAAAGGATAAGCTGCTTCACCTGGCCTCTCCTATGACCAAAAAAGAGGCACAATGCTTAGTTGGCCTCTTCAGATTTAGGAGAGAACACATTCCTCATTTGGGAATGCTACTGTGGCCCATTTACCGAGTGACCAGAAAAGCTGCTAGTTTTGATTGGGGACTGGAAGAATAGGAGGCCCTGCAAGAGGTCCAGGCTGCTGTACATGCTGCACTACCACTTGGGCCATATGATCCAGCAGATCCAAAGGTGCTGGAAGTTTCAGTGTCAAATAGAGATGCTGTCTGGAGCTTTTGGCAGTCCCGTATAGGGGAATCACAATGCAGACCCTTAAGATTTTGAGCAAAGTGTCATCCACTGCAGAGAATACTCCCCTTTTGAGAAACAGCTTTTGCCTTGCTACTGGGCTCTACTAGAAAAAAAATGCTTTGCTATGATCCATCAAATTACCATGAGACCTCAGTTGCCTATCATGAGCTGGGTTTGTCTGATGCACCAAACCATAAAGTTGGGTGTGCACAGCAGCACTCCATAATAAAGTGGAAGTGGTATATATGAGATAGGGCTCAAGTGGGTCCTGAAGGCACAAGTAAGTTACACGAGGAAGTAGCCCAAATGTCCATGGTAACCACCCCTGCCATGTTACCTACTCTTTCCCAGCTCACAGCTTTGGCCTCTTGGGGAGTCCCTTAATATCATTTGACTAAGGATGACAAAACTTGGGCCTGGTTTACAGATGGTTCTGCGTGATATGAAGGTACCACCTGAAAGTGTACAGTTGCAGCACTGCTGTCCTTTTCTGACATATCCTTAAAGGATAGCAGTGAGGGCAAATCCTTCCAGTGGGCAGAACTTCAAGCAGTGAAACTGGTTGTTCATTTGGCTTGGAAGAAGTAATGGCCAGAGGTGCATTTGTACACTGATTCATGGGCTGTTGCCAATGGCTTGGCTGGATGGTCAGGGAATTGAAAGGAATATGATTGGAAAATTGGTGACAAAGAATTCTGGGGAAGATGTATGTGGATAGACCATTCTGAGTGGGCAAAAATCATGAACATATTTGTGTCCCACATGAATGCTCACCAGAGGGTGACTTCAGCAGAGGGAGATTTTAATAATCAAGTGGATAAGATGATGCACTCTGTGGCTAATGCTCAGCCTCTTTCCACAGCCACTCCTGTCATTGCCCAAGGGGTTCATGAACAAAGTGTCCATGGAGGTAGGGATGGAAGTTATGTATGGGCTCAGCAACATGGACTTCCCCTCACCAAGGCTGACTTTGCTACAGCCTTCCTTTGCTGGTGCTTTCTTCCAGCAGCAGAGACCCACACTCAGCCCCCGATATTGCACCATTCCTCGAGGGGACCAGCCTGCTACCTAGTGGCAGGTTGACTATATTGGGCCACTTCCAACATGGAAGAGGCTGCTATTTGTTTAACTGAAATAGACACATACTCTGGCTTTGCATTTCCTGCATGCCATGCTTCTTCCAAAACTACCGTCCGTGGACTTTCTGAATGTCTTATCTACAACAATGGCATTCCATACAGCATTGCTTTTGATCCAACCCATTTCACAACAAATGATGCATGGGAATGGTCACATTCCCATCGAATTCACTGATCTTACCATGTTCTCCATCACCCTGAAACAGTTGGATTAATTGAACAGTGGAATGGCCTTTTGAAGACTCAATTAGGCTGCCAAATAGGTGGCATTACCTTACGGGGTTGGGGCAATGTTCTCCAGGAGGCTGTGTATGTACTAAATCAGTGTACACTCTATTGTGCTGTTTCTCCCATAACCAGGATTCATGGGTCCAGGAATCAAGGGGTGAAAATGCGACTGGCACCACTCACTATTACCCCTAGTGACCCACTAAGAAAATTTTTGCTTCCTGTCCTTGCAACCTCTAAGCTCTGCTGCTGGTGTACAGGTTTTAGTCCCAACAGGAGGAGCACTGCCACCAGGGAGCACAACAATTATTCCATTGTACTGGAAGTTAAGACTGCTACCTGGTCAATTTGGTCTCCTCTTACCTGTGAACCAACAGGCAAAGAAGGAAATTACTGTACTGGTTGGGTGATTGACCTTGACTATCCAGGGGAAATAGGACTGTGTCTACATAATGGGAGTAAAGAAGAGTTTGCCTGGGATACAGGAGATCCTCTAGGGCATCTCTTAGATTTGCCATGACCTGCGATTAAAATCAATAGAAAATTGCAACAAACCAACCCAAACATGAATAACAATGGCCCAGTATCTTCAGGAGTGAAAATTTGGGTCACCCCACTAGGCAAAGAACGATGGCCAGCTGAAGTGCTGGCAATTTTATAGGTTTTGATAAAATGTATAATGGGCTGTATCTGTTATTGCAGTTCATGCAGAACAATTCCAATGTCCAAAAATATTCCATGTTACACCTATTCTTCCTTTTCCCTCCCATCAGAGCCTCTGGTGACCACTGCCTTTATATCAATGTTACAAGTTCATCCATTACTATAATAATAATAATTCTTCCTTTGTCCATGTTTGCATTTCCCCTTAAATTTATTTATTTTTGGACAGAGATGCCCACTCTGCTGCCAATTGAGAGCAGGCTTAGATCCAATGAGGCAGATGGTTGGAACTGTCTTACTTGCCATTGTAGATATTCTCTGTTTTTGGACTGGGCATTTTCCACCATCATCCACTTGTTAGTTGCCAGGATGTGTTCAATGAACTGGAGAGTAGGTGTTGACTGCAACTCTCCTGAGATTCAGGGCTCAATTGGTATATAGATAGTCAGAAGAATTAACTCTCAGGGACATATATTTAATGGGTATAGTACTAACTATAGGTTCAGATAAATGGGTCATAAGGACCATGTGTAGGATAATTATAAATGAGCCCAACTCCAATACATTGGGAAGATGTTATCATATATTCCAATGTAAGGCCCACTGGCAGCATGCCAAATTCCTGTGGTTGTATGTACTACCTATAGTGTCCAGATATCTCTAGAGCCCTCAGGAGACTCCTTGCTTGAGGCACTGTTTACTGCAGCAATAAGTGCTGTCATCCAAAGACATGCATAATTCTAACCTTGGAAAGACCTCCTGACTCACTTTGAAATCTCTAAGCCATACAAACTCTTTGTATTTAATATTTCCCCCTTTTGGTCTAGTTCTTCCAAATGCATTGATACATGAGCTTCTTAATAATCCCTCAATGCCAGGGTGGCTCATGCCTGGGAGTCATTTTCCACACAGGGGGAAAGTAGTGAGCATATATGTTAAGTTTGGTTTAGTGAGAGGCCACATTTGAACAACAAGGAGAGTTTAGGGAGATAACTCTTATGCCTTATATGCTACTGGGCTATGTTTTAAATTCACAAGAACAAGGTTCATAGGTACAAACATTAATATGAAGGGCCTGGTGTATTTTTCTGTCCTCCATCATTAGGCACTGCCTTTGTACTCTAGGGATTCTTGCCATTCTATTAGAGAATGTAGCAGGACTCCTCAGCATGGAAATCCAATATTCTTACAGTTATTGTGTGGACATCCACCTACCTAGACAAGAACCCATGACCAACTGAACACATTCATATTCCGTATAGGCATGCCCCAGGTGCACCTCTCCCCAAAGAACCCCCCCACCAGTGACACCCCACATCACTGTTCCTCCCCTACCACAGTTGTGACTCTTCTGCAATCCAAAACCTCCCTAAAAACAAAGCCCTCCCACAAAATAAATAAATACATAATACAAATATTAAATAAACAATTTTTTTTGCTTTGTATCTTTCATCCCTATAATATCTTTTATCATTTATATACAGTGACAATTTCTTCTCTATATTTCTCCAGTGTTTTCTTTTTCTTTCACTTTATCTTCAAAGAAGTTTTAGGTTACATAAAATCACCTAGAAAATATAGGAGATTCCCATATACCCCACCACCTCCTTCTCTCATATTTCCCCTTATCAATAACATCTTACATGAGTATAGTACATTTGTTACAAAGCTTTGCCTTTTACCATGGTCAATGGTTCACATTATGGTTCATTTTCTGTACCATACAGTTTTTATAGGTTTTAACAAAACGCAAAATAGTCTGTATCTTTCACTGCAAGATCCTAGAGAACAATTCCAATGCCCTAAAGATGTTCCATGCTCCATCCATTCTTCCCTCTCCCTTCCCCTCAGAACCCATGGTCAACTCAAAGTTACACTTTGGAAGAATAAGTTTCATAGTCACATGGATTACTATTGAGGACTTGACAAGATACAGCAAATTTTTTTTAGGAATTGTATTGTCAGGTAAAATTGAATAATAAATTGATGTCATTAGGATATTTTCCTGTAACATGAATAAAATGTTCTCATAAAATATGATTGTACAATCTACTTGGTATAAATTTTCATTTTTTATGATAAGTAAACTTTCACACTATTTTATTTTATTTCATATATTATACTGCTAATAAGTACTATACACCATGAAAAGTAGTGCTGTTACAACCTTTTAGTATCATATTGAGGGATTAATTAATTATTGTATTGTCTTATGGACCTTTTTATTTCTGTGGAGTCAGTAGTAATGTCCCCCTACTTTTCTTATTTTATTTGCATTTTATCTCTTTTTTTTCTTTTCAGTCTAGAAAAGTGTTTTTTACCCACTGATTAAGTGTGCTGCTTAACCTCCATATATTTGTGAATTTTTCATTTCATTTACAGCATCAATCCATTTTGATCAGAGAAGAGTCTTTGTATAATTTCCATCTGTTTACATTTATTAAAATTTGTCTTGGGATACAAATTGTGGTCTATCCTAGAGAATTATGCATTGCAAATTAGAAGAATTAATATCCACCTCTTTAGGGGTGCAATGTCCTGTATATGTCTGAAAGGTCTAATTCCTTTATCACATTATCCAAGATCTTTATTTCCTTATTTATCCTCTGTCAAAATATTCCGTTTATTGATGAGAGTGGTATACTGAAGTCTCCAAATATTATTTTAGAGAAGACAACTTCTCCCTTCAGTTTTGCCAGTATTTGCCTCTTGTATTTTGGGGCACCATGATTAAGTACATAAATATTTATGATTGTCCTTTCTTCATGATGGATTGCCTGTTTTATTAATATATAGTGTCTTTCTTTGTCTGTTATGACAACATTGCATTTAACATCTATTTTGCATGATATTAGTAAAACTAACCCAGCTCTTTATTGGTTAGTATTTGCAAGGAATATATTTTTCCAAACTTTCACCTTCAACCTATTTGTGTCTTTGAATCTAAGTTGGGGTCCTTATAAACAACATATATTGAGACCATGCTTAGTTACCATTCTGTCAATCTATGCCATTGATTGGGAAGTTTAGTCCAATAACATTATGTGTTATTACTGTAACAGCGGTATATAGTCCTTTGGTTTTTATATGTCATATTTTTTACTGTCTCGCTTTTTTGTTTGTTTAATTTTACAGTTTTAGTGTCTCTTATTGATAATCTTCATTTCTTCACGCTACTCCAAGACACTATCTCCTGATTTTCCTTTCAACTTGCAGAAGTCCTTTTAGTATATTTTGTAGTTTTTGTAGTTTTTGTTAACATACTCTTCCCGTTTTTGTTTAACACTGAATATTTAACACTGTCCCTCATTTTTGAAGTACAGTTTTGCAGGAAAAAAAACTTTAATCTCCTTGATGTCTTGAACTAAGTTGATGTTTATTCCATATTATTCTTCTCCTCTGAAGTTTTAATTTGTCCCCTTGAATGAGTTATATCTTCCTACTATGATGTAATTTGATTGCTGATATCTAAACTTCTGATTATCTTGATGAGTTTATTGTAAAGATCAGCTTCTGTCACTTGCCTAGTGTTTTATTGTTGTTTGCCTTTGTGTTGAGGCTCTTCTTTGATGATTAGTATGCCGTATTCTAGAACTTTAGAATGGCCGGTGTTTATCTGATCAGTTTTTTACAGCTATTCTTCATGTGATTCTTTCTGTATATGGTTAAATTGGTAAGCTTCCAATTTTGTGCAATGTTTTCACCTCCCAGTGAAAGCTTTCTTTCCTCTGTTCCTTTCTGGGAAAGTTGTTCTCTTCTGCTTGGCTTTTTTTACCCTAGTCTTCTCTCAAGCTCATATGATTTATTTAAGTTCTTTCACACAGTGCCCCATTTTCTTTGCACTGTTCAATTGTAGGAAACACCCATCCAACAGCATTTCAATGTAGTCCCACTTTTCTCTCTCTCACTATTTGATGCTTTAAGGTCTCTAGTTTGTTCTCCATTAGGGTGTCCCAGCCTGAGGCTCCAGAAGGGGTCAACCCAGAAAGAAGGGTCACTCCAGAAAAGTGCATTTTGCATTTAGGTGGTCCAGGAAACAGAAGCTAATTGTGTGAATTAACAACTTGCCAGCCATGGCATCTTCCCTCCCCCCAGGAGACTTTAATGTGTGCAGCATTTCCCAGGAGATTGTGTTCCAACCTGATGTCTTCTTTACTTGGAACCTGGTGCCTGGATATGTGTGGGGTTTTACCATGCTGCTGTGAGTGTCACTATAGTCTGTTACCATGATGGGAGGGAGGGACCATGACCACTCTTTTTCTGAGTGACTCCCAAGTTATGTGAGACTGTGTGAAGTTGTGATAGTGGGACAGGCATTTCTGGACAGCAATTTCCCAACTGATAATTTTCTTTTCCTTTATTTCAGTGTTTGTGTAGTCTTTCTCAGTCTCTGATGCCCTCCAGAGTTTTAAGCAAGTGGGATTTGTACTTTATTTCCCTGAATCTATGTGTAAGTTTTTCGGGGGATGTTTCTATTGCCATGTTCATGACATCACCTGACTCTATATGTGTCAAAAACAATTTGTCTAGATTTATAAAAAATCTCCCAGTCTTCTAACTAGAAATCTGATTAATGCATAAATCAGTGTAAAAATTGCCACCCTTATTATATTGATTCTGCAGTCCATAAACTCAAAATATCTTTCCACTTAGATATGTAGCATCTTTCATCAAAGATGTTTTAGTGTGCAGCATGGAGATTCTATACATACTGTATTTTGATATTTTTTCTAAGTATTTAATTTCTCATTATTATTGTGGTTAATTGTATTATTCATTTTATGTTGGTTTTCTTGTATTTCATTGCCACTACATTAAAATATGATTGGTTTTTGGAGGTTGTCCCTGTATCCTTTGACCTTCCTAATCTTGTTTATCAGTAGAAGAAATTTTATTTTGTGTAGATTCACTGAGAAATTTATATTAAAAATCATGTCCTCTGTGGATAGGGACAATTTAGTTATTTTATGTTCTCTCTGTATTTTCTTACATTTTATGGTGTATTGCAATGGCTAGAAATCTGGAATTCTTTCTCCAGTCCAAATGCTAGAGTTTAAACATTCAATCATTCATGATTAATATGTTTTAATTGTAGGGTTACTTTAAAGATAACCTTCATTAGTTTGAGAAAGTGGGGGTTTTTCTTGTATTCTTAGTTTTCTGTCATTAATTAACATGGGTACATGTTATATTTTAGTAAATTTTTCCTGCATCACATGCTATGGTCTTTTTTCTAATTTATACTCTTTATATGTGAAATTCATTGATCTATTTTCCAATATTGAACCACTTATACTTTCCAAGTAAAAATCACAATTGTTCATAATTCCTTACACTTTGTACTTATAGATTCAATTTTCTAATACTTCCCAAGAATTTTGTATTATGTTTCTGAAGAATAAATTTTATTTTACTTTTCTGGTATTGTCTGAATTGTGTTTTATTATTGTGGTATGCTGGCCTCAGAAAATGAGTTTCTGAAAAAGATATAACATTGATACCATGTCTTCTTTAAGAATTTGATTGAATCTGCCAAGAAATCCTCTGGGACAGGAACTGACTTTTTCTGAGGATTAGTAGGGTATTAGTCAGAGTTATCTAGGTAAACAGAATTGAGAGGAGATATCAGTAAATATTTTGAGATTTTGTAAAATTTTCTCATGAGACTGAGGTGGTGCATGATCCCAAATTCTTTGAGGCAGGCTGCAAATTGGGAACTCTGATGAAGGTTTTCAGTAAATTCTCTAGGAGAGATTAGCTGTCTGAAGTAGAGTTGGAAATATTTCTGACTGCTGAAATCATAATTTCATTTTTTAAAAACTTCAAGTGATTGGATGAGATGTCTATTATTCCAAGAGGCAATCTCTACAGTTGATTGTAAATGTAACCAGCCATGGATGAAATTAACATACAGATCATTTAGGTCCACAAAATGTCCTCACAGAAACAATGAGGACAGTGTTTACTTGAACAAAACCAGACACCATTACCTGGTTAAGCTGACACATGAGTATAACAATCACAAATGGTTACAAAACAAAATTTAAAAAATAATGTGTGTTGTTTTTCCAATTGTCTTTCTCATATATATATATATATTCCATTATGGTATAGGTTTTTACTTAGTAGGATTCATTATTAAGGAAAAACTCTGTTTTGATGAATATTCTATTTTAACTTAAAATTAAATTTTTATTTTGTAGTCCTTGTGTGGAATAATCCATAAATGTTAATGGAGGAGTTTGTTTTTTCTCCATAGTTGCTAGGTTTTAATATATTCATTCTATTGATTACTAAGGGAGGAAGATAATATCTTCAAGTATAACTGTAGATTTGTCTCTTTGCTTTCATTTCTTTCATTTTTTAAATATATTTTGAAGCTCTGTTGTTAGATGTGTACAAATTTTGGATTGTTATGCCTTCAATGTTAATTAATGTTTTCATCATTATGTAATATCTCACATTGTCAATTTTAATTTTAGTTCATCTAACAGTTATTTTGCCTAATACTCATATAGCCACAGGTAGTTCCTCTTTCTTAGTGTTTGCATAATTTATATCTATCATTTCTTATTAATATACTTATATCATTTATTTGTTTGGATTTATCTTCCAGACAACATTTAATTTGATCATTTATAAAGTCAATTCTTACAGTTTCTGTTTTTATAGGTCTAAATATACCATGGTAATTTAAACTAATTATTGGCATGATTTTTCAAGTTTCCTCTTTTCAAAATCTGTTTTTCACACTGTTTGCTCCTGTTTCCTCTTATATAATTTCTTAAGGGGTATTTGACCCTCTTTTAGAATCACAGTTTCCATTTTTCTCTTGTTTCTCTGAATATATAATATATAATATATATTTACATATTTTTGTATAATTTTATATGTAGTTATTTGGATTACTACTGTATATATTTCTATTAATGTCTTTTAAAAAAGACCACTAAGGTAGTGACTTAAACCAAAACCAGTTGTTTACTCACAGTTTCCTTGGGTCAAAATTCCAGCTAAGTGTAGCTTAATTTTTCTGCCCCTAAATTCAGGAGGTCAAAATCAAGGTGTCTGGAGGATAATGTTTATTGCTTTCAACTTTGAGAAAGAATGTATTTCCAAGTACGTTCAATTTTTGGCAGAATCCAACTCATTATAGATGTATGATTGAAATCTCTCTTTCTTTGTAGGCTGTCATTCAAGGCCTCATTTAACTCCTTAAATTCACCCACAATCCATTTTACTTATCTTCAAAGCCAACACAATTGTCTTGATTCCTCACATTTTATATTTTTCTCGCTTCCACTTCTGCCACCAGACAGATTAAACAGTTTTCAAGGGTACATGTCATACCATGAAACCACCAGACAGTTCATGATAATATCACTTTTTAAAGTCAACTGTGTCAAATAACATAGCCATGCAAGTGATTTTTCATCATTTTACCAGGAACTGGGAATTAGGGCATACAATATATGGTGGAACTTTGTCAAAAATATTGCTACCACAATTATATACATTCAGTTTTCACTGTCAACATAGAATATTATCATTCTAATTTGAATGCAAAAATTTTGCTACCACATATTCATTTTCAATTTTCATCTCCACTTTATCGTTTAGCTGTATTAAGTTTCATCATGTACATCTATTATAAATGCCATTAGAGTATTTCATATGTTTAGTATTTTAAGTTAAAAAGAAAAATATAGAACTAAAGGAAGAATCATCTATTATATTCACACAAATGAAACATTTCTGTTGCCTTCCCTTCATTAGTAATATTCCAAATTTCCTTTGGTATCATTTTCCTTATATCTGAAGTACCTGAACTTCTTTTATCCATTATTTTACAGTGACTACTGACAATGAATTCCCTGGGATTTCCTGTATCTGAAAATGTATTTATTTCATTCGCATTCCTGTAATACTCAGGGTTCTCCAGACAAATAGAATGAAAAATGACAGTTTACTATAAGGTGTTACTTCGTGTATGTTGATGTTCAGGAACTGGGTCCATGAAAATGGTGCCACGGATGAGAAAGAATGAGATAAAGAGAAGAAATAACTGGGATCAGGGGACTCTCCATCCAATGGGAGAAGAAGAGTCCTGCCACATAGTAAACTGTGGCTTTTATTTGGCTTTAGAACAAAGAAAATATGCGTGCACATGTGCAAAGCAATAGATACATGACAGTTTACATTTTACTAAATTCAGCAAGTTTTGAGGGTTAATGGCTCAGTTCTCTTTACATTCCTGCATGTAGCAGACCTTGTAAATCTTTATCTAACATATACATGTTACACTCTTTGAAGCTCAGGATGTCTCCCCACTAGTCTCCTCTCAGATCTTATTTCAGCGCCAGTATCCTGCTTTCCAGCCTGTCTCCTACATTCCAAGGCAGCCTGCTTTCTGTCAGTTATCATGGTCTTTTATTTGAAGTCCATCATTTCCCCCTTTTTTATTTTTTAATTTTTTCAGGGAAGATAAAATGTGACCTCCTGTCACACTTGTCTTCTTCCATAGGCTCTTGTGACTTTGCCTGTCTTAAGTTGTCCTCCTCTGAGAATCTTACCCATCATTGTCCATGAATCAAGCCTTTGAGCTCTTACATGGAAAACAATTTCATTTATATTTATATTTCTTCAGGTTCCTTAAGTGAATATTTTTGTGCTGATAATTAGGATTAAGATCAAGGTCTTATTAGTATACTACTTTCTACTAAATAATGTAAAATTAGTTTTTCATGGCTAAGTTTCTTAACATAAATACATTTATCTGATCTAATTTTTCATTTTTTCCATGAATATATGTGATTACTCTACCCTTGACAATACAAACAATTAAAATGCATATAACAATAATTCCTAATTCAATCCAAAATGATGTTTGAACTGTTTTTTGTTTCCACAAGTCAAATAGATTGGTAGTATTTAAATTTTCAGACAATTCATTCCAAAATTCTTCACCAGGGGTTTCTTTCAATTCATTTTGAGACATGCTCAATGCTTTCTTTTGCAATTCTAAAATATCTAAAGAAATATTATGCTTATATCCAAACAATGATTTCTTACTTCTTCCCAATCATGTTCACTATTAATATAATCCAAAGGAGTAACACAAAAAAGAACTTTCATTCCAATCACATTTAAGAGCTCTTAAAAGTTTAAATTACAAATTTGATTACCCAAATGTATAATAGTTGTTTCAAGATCATTCAAAGGATTATTCAGTTCCATATCAATGTGAGACTGGCTATGCCACATCTCACTTGCATTTTTATGCCAGTCCTTAACATATTGTTGAGCCTGGACTCCTTGATGCAGGGCTGTGCCAGTGATGGCTATAGCGGTTATGATGCCAATGAGTCCCAAAATTCCTGTTATTAAAAGTCCAATCAGTCTTTTAGTTCTTTTTAAATAGTGGTTGAGGAAATGCCAAGCAACTGGGATTCCAGAGACCGCTGCCAATGTCTGGTCATCTGAACTGGTAACCATAGTCCTTTTCTTCATCTTGCTATAAAAAGAGTTGGATTTTCCTGCAAATATGAATTATTAAGACATGTAAATAAAGAGCAATTGGAACAACTATTGCTCCTTTCACCAAAAGTTACTTTTCCAATGATAAAAACCATAGAATCTCATACACATACTGTAAGAAATTGAGTTGATTTTCTTTTTTAAATTGCTAATATTAGTTTTACTGCCTTGTCATTTGAAAATTGGGCCTGTTCCCAAATGCAACTTCCACAAATAAATTTGAGTTTTGTTAAGTTTAGTGTCCATGGTTGTGGTATATATCTTCCTTGATTTTTCCAATTTATTGAGCTGTTAGTAAATGCTGTATTACCAAAATTCTAGAAATAAGGATTACTGTCATTTGTGATTATGGTTGAATTATTAATGAACCAAGATATGGTTGTGTTTTTAATAGGCTTTGGTATTCTTATAAGGGTCCAATCCTTTACAATTCCATAAGAATCATTAAACAACACAACTTCTATAAACCTATGACAAATATGCCATTTGTCATTAAGTAGTCTGTTTTGAGGGACATGTAAGATTTGCCATATTTTCTGATTTATATGGTAAAGAAGGGAAAATGAGAAGATAAATTCAAGTTTGATTTTTCTCTGTTAAAACTACACTGTGATTTTTAGGTTGCATACACACAGAATCATATCAATACAAAGAGGGCGGTCTATAAAGGGTAAAATTAAATTTTCTATAAATTTCCCTTCTTCTTTTGGCTTTAAGGATAGTTGTATATCTATAGGTCCTGGAAAATGGTGAGATTGATTAAGATAAATTGGGTAAACTCATCGTTCCAAGTTAACCACTCAAAAAGAGGTGGGTTGGTTATGTATGCCCAATAAGTGTAATTATGATGTGGTATCTTATCTTGACCTAATACTTTACCTTTAATTAATCCAATGTGAAACCACCATGTCCATAGTTTAAGTCTCAGCAGCATTTTCATCTCTAGGCTTGATTCTTCTGGAGGGGATCCTCTGCTCTTCTCCTGTTTCTGTAATGATAAGAGCAAAACCTCGGCCCCCAATTTTTACCTCTCCTTTTTCCCATTTCTTGGTTGTTCCATTTTTTCCATTATATTGATTGTCCACATTTTTCATTTTCATTTTTTTTAATTAATCTCCCAATGTCTTTCTGCTACTGTGGTATTAGAAATTTATTGTCTATTAAGAAAATTTAAGGTAAGCACTGCTTTAGATAGTTTGTCTTTTGCAGATTCTCCTCCATCTTCCCCTTTTTGATTTTGCAAAATTAATTTTAATAAATGATTGCTTTTTTCTACTATCACTTGTCCTTGGGGGTTATATGGAATTACTGTAACATGTTTAATATTCCAGTCACTGCAAAATTTTTTGAAAGATTGACTAAGATAGGCAAGCCCATTATCAGTTTTTAACTGTGCTGGCAGGCCCATTACAGCAAAACAATGTAATAAGTGAGAGCGTACATGTGAGTACTTTTCACCAGTGTGAGCAGTTGCCCAAATAAAATTAGAAAATGTGTCCACTGTCACATGTAAATACTGAAGGCAGCCAAAAGAGGGCACATATGTAACATCCATTTGCCAAATTTTGTAGGATGTTCTCTGTGGGGATTAGTTCCTGGAGAGAAATTGGGGGCATTTATGGGCCCACAAGTAAGACATTATCTAACAATCCTCTTACTTTCTTTTACTGTTAAGTGGGGATATTTATGATGTAAGCCAGAAGCTTTAGTATGTGTAAGTTTATGATAATTAGCAGCAGTTTCTGTATGAGCAATAAATTTATCTACTAGATCATTTTGTGAAGCCTTAGGGCAAGGAAGTTGAGAATGGGAACAAATATGAATAATGTAAATTGGATTAGATTGTTCACGAACAGTTTTTTGTAATTGTAAGAAAAGAACTTCTAATTCAGAAGCTGGAGTTATCTGAGCTGTTTCTATATGACAAACGTGACAAACATAAGCAGAATCAGACACAATATTTAAAGGCTCAGAAACATCAGTTATCAATTGAATAACAGCCATTAGTTCTACTTTTTGGGCATATGAATAAGGTGATTTCCAAGATTTTGTAGTTGGGCATAAATAGCTTGCATTTCTATTACTGCTGCCATCAGTGTATTAAGTAAGTGCAGAAGAGAGTGGTTGTTGTTTGACAACCTTAGGAAGAATCCATGAAGTACGTTTTAAAAACTGTAAAAATTTTGAATTTGGGAAGTGATTGTCAATTGTTCCAATAAAATATGCTAAGGACACTTGCCAAGAGTTACTTAACTGCCAAAGCTGAGAAAGCTCCTGCTTTGTAAGGTCTGGTGTGATTTTATCAGGATATCTAGCCATAAGCTCTCTCACGCGAATATGGCCTTTTGATATTATTGCTGCAATTTTTTCAGGATAACTATGAAGTTTTTTTGTATCTTTGTTGGGTAAGAATATCCATTCTATTATGCCTTCCTCTTGCCAAAGTACCCCAGTAGGGGAATGGCAAGATGGAAATATTAAGAGAGAAATTGGAAGATTTATATTTATCCTTGTTAGTTAACTATTCTGTACTCTTTTTACCAGCCTTTTTAGCTCCTCTTTTGCTTCTGGGCTTAAAATATGAGGACTATTTAAGTCAGGGTCTCCTGTTAGAGTATTGAAAATATTAGTTAAAGCATAAGATGGAATTCCTAAAGTAGGTTGTACCCAATTAATATCACCCACTAATTTTTGCAAATCATTTAAAGTGTGTAAATTATCAGTTGAAATTGGACCTTTTGTGGAGTTATAATATGTTTATTAATAATATGGCCTAAATGTTGAAAAGGAACCTGTTTTTGAATTTTTTCTTCTGCTATTTGTAACCCATGTTGAGGAAGAATTTCTTTAGCCAGCTGAAATAGTTGTTTCAGCTCAGAAGATTGCTTGGTGGCAAAAAGAATATCATCCATGTAATGAATAATCATAGCCTTAAGAAATTGTTTTAATAAAATTTATAATGGAATGTGAACAAAGGATTGACATAATGTAGGACTGTTCATCATTCCCTGAGGTAAAACTTTCCACTGATGTCGTTCAGTAGGAGCTGAATGATTAATAGAAGGAATAGTAAATGCAAGTTTTTCTCTATCATTTGGATTAAGAGGAATAGTAAAGAAACAATCTTTTAGATCAATAATAACAGTATGCCAATATTGTAGGATCATAGTTGGGGATGGCAAACCAGGCTGTAAAGATTCCATAGGTTGAATACCTTTGTTAATTTCACACAAATCAGTCAACATGCATCATTTGCCAGATTTCTTTTTAATTACAAAAACTGGAGAATTCCACGGACTAGTAGAGGGTTCAATATGCCCTGCCATTAACTGCTCCTGCACTAATTTTTTCAGGGCTGCCAATTTTCCTTTCGGAAGGGGCCACTGTCCAACTCAGATAGGTTTGTTGGTTAGCCATTTTAAAGGTAATATGAAGTCATTTGTAACAGTACCCATATTCTAAATGTGAATATCCTAGGCCATGGTAGTCTTCAACAAGTCACGTCTCAGGTCGGGAAGGGGGAGCATATTGCATATGAGTAATAAGATATTTAGCTGTATCAGAAACATGAGGAATATTCAGATAAGCTTCCCATTGATATAATAAGTCTCTTCCCCATAAATTAAGTCCTAAATCTGCAACATAAGGTTGTAGAGCAGCCTCTTGGCCTTCTGGACCTTCTACCTTAAATATCTGAATACTCTGATAAACATCCATCATTGTGCCAATGCCAGTGAAAACTGTAGGCACCTTTTGTTAAGTCCAAGCTTGTGGCCAATATCATTTAGTAATGATAGAGACATCAGCCCCGGTATCCACTAATCTTAAAAATATCTTTCCATTTATTTTTATGGTAATGTCAGGTCCTTCATCCCCAATTGCTGTTTGCCAATAAACTTTACACCCAGTGGAACCAATATATTTTATAGGAGGTCTACGATATGGTAACAAAAGAAGTTGGGCTATAGGATCTCCTGATTCAATTTGATAGGGAGTCAGAGTTTGTACTAATAAATAAATTAGTCCATCAATGTTGGAGTCAATGATCCCAGTTTGGACTAAATCACCTTGGGTCATAAGACTTTTACAGCCAATAATGAAACCTGCATTGTTTTCTGGGATAGGCCATTTAATTTTTGTCCTTATGTTTTGTATACCAAGTGAAGGTGTATTAAACTTAGTTTCAGCTGAGGGAAGATTGACAGCTGCACTGCCTTTGGTAACTGCCTTAAATTCTGTTACAGGTTGGAGTGAGCTACTCCGTTGCTGACTGGGTAGATTTGAGCTAGGTTGGGCAATGTGCTCATATTGTTTGTCTGAAGGCCTTGAGCAAGGCCAAATTGGAAGTTTCCTGACTTGTTAATGAGACTGCCATTTTTATGACACCTAGGAAGGCATTCATTGGCCCAGTGTAACCCTTTCTGGCATATTGGCACACACGAGTTGGTATTGATCTATTATTGTCACTAGATGGAGCACTCACACCAGTTTTGGCTCAGCAGTCTTTTTTCATATGACCTGGTTTCCCACATTTAAAGCAATTTAAATTATTAATCATAGGACTTTATAGCAGCTACAAGAAGGGTCATGTTATATGTATTAGACCCAATGTCTTGGCATGCGTTTATATAATCCTGTAAAGTACCTCCATTTGCCCTTATCAGATGTAAAGCCTTTTTACACTCACTGTTAGCATTTTCAAAAGCCAACATCAGAATAACCATTTCTTTAGCATCAGGTTGAGTTACTGTCTTGTTGACTACATCTGCCAGCCTCACTACAAATTCAACATAGGTTTCAATATTTCCTTGAACAATTTTTGAAAATGATTGTACAGCCTGTCCAGGAGTGGAGATTCATTGACAGGTGGCTAGACAGCACAATTGAACTTGTACAATGGAAATATCATCATATTGAGATTGGCGAGGAACCCCAGCCCATTGACCTATTCCTAATATTTGTTCAGCGGTAATAGGCACTGGTGGATTTTGCTGTTGATTTTGTCATGCTACAATATTAGCTTCATCAGCCCACCAAGTTTTAAATTGTAAAAATTCTGCTGAATTAAGAACAGCTCGAGCTAACAAATCCCAATCACAGGGTATTAATCTGTCTGCTTGTGTCATTCCTTGCACAAATCCTTGAGTATAAGGAGAATTTACCCCATGTTGAGTGCATGCTTGTTTTAATTCTTTGATAGTTTTAAAAGGAATAGGAGCATTCTCAAATTGTACAACCCCCTTGGAGATTGTCAGCATCTACTAGAATTTGAATTACTGTTACTAGAAAAGTAGAAAAAAGTTGCATAGCCTCTGAATCTCCTTCTCTACTTCCCTGTGCTATGCTTTTCATAATTGAAGAGGATGGTGCTGGCACAAAAATAGAAATTATTGGAGGGTCATGAAATGTTGTAAGAAATGGATCAGTAGGTACTTTAGGAGGCACAGATGTGGGTTCAAAAGACAATAAATCATCTTTTGGAGCGGACGGCATAGTGACTGCTGGAAAAGTTCCATAAGCTCCCGTTTTCTTTTCCTCCTTTTTATTTGATATGAGTTTATCTGTTTTTGGCAGTTCATTAATTTTTTCATAAATATTTTCATTAAAATCATCATTAGTTTGTTCAGCTATCAGTCCAGCGATAGCTGTATCCTGTTTAATATCTTCATTTTCTTCTGATTGTAATGGTTCAAGAGCAACAGAAATAAGACTACACAAAGACCATACATGAAGGGGATTTATTTCTCCCTTTTTAAGCTTTCATTACTAACTTCCATTGTTTCAGGTTTAAAATATCTGACCCTTGTGGCTGAAACCAATAACAATGTTTCTGTACAGGAGAAAAATATTCCTCAAAAGCAGAGGATTTAATAGTTACACTGGTGTTTTTTAATAAAGTTTTTAACACTCTAGAGTACTCTTCAAAGTTCTACTGCTGATTACCCATAACCTTCATGAATCCAAGGATGTAATCTTACCTTTTTTATTTTCTTTTTCTTTAAAACTGCTCCCAGGAGCTCCGTAGTCTGCTGCGCACTGACTGAAAGAAAAGTTTCATTTTCAGAGCCCCACTTTGGGCACCAGATTTGATGTTCAGGAACTGGATCTATGAAAACAGTGCCACAGATGAGAAAAAATGAGACAAAGAGAAGAAATAACTGGGATCAGGGGTCCTTCCATCGAAACCGAGAAGAGCCCTGATGCATAAAAACTGTGGCTTTTATTTGGCTATAGAACAAAGAAAATACCTGTGCGCATGTGCAAAGTCAATAGATACGTTACAGTTTACACTTTACTAAAGTCAGCAAGTTTTAAGTGTTAATAGTTCAGTTCTCTTTACATTTCTGTATGTAGCAGACCTTGTAAATCTTTATCTAACATGTACATGTTACTCTCTTTGAAGCTCAGGATGTCTCCACACCAGTCTCCTCTCAGATCTTATCTCAGTGTCTTGAGACTAGAGGCGCCTGTCTCCTACATTCCAGCCTGTCTCCCACATTCCAAGGCAGCCTGCTTTCTGTAAGTTGTCATGGCCTTTATTTGAACTCCATCAGTACATAAATGTTTATGATTGTTCTTTCTTCTGGAAAGTTTACTACTTTTACTAATATATAGTATCCATCTTTGTCCCTTACAATAATTTTGCAATTAAAGTCTATTTTGCCCAATATTAGTACAACTACTCCTGCCTTTTTTTGGTGTTGTTCGCTTGTAAAATTGTTTTCCAGTCATTCACATTCATCCTCCTTGAATCCCAGTTCGAAGGTGGGTTTCTTGTAGATAACATATAGATTGGTCATATTTCCTTATCCTTTCTGCCAATCTGTGTCTCTTTACTGGTGAGTTTAATCCATTATCATTCAGTGTTATTGCTCTCAATGAATTTCTTACATCAGCCATAATTTCTTTGGATTTATGTATATCATATGTTGTTTTTTTATTTCTCTTTTTGTCTTTTTAGTTGTTCTTACACTCTCCTCCAACTTTCTCTCTCCTGTTTTTTCCTTTCAACCTGTAGAACTTCCTTTGGTTTTCTTGAAGGACAGGTTTCTTATGGCATACTCTCTTAGATTCTGTTTATCTGTGAATTTTTTTTTAACTCTCCATCATTTTTGAATGCCAGCTTTGCTGGATAGAGAATTCATGGCTGGAAGTATTTTTCTTTGAGTACCTTGACTATGCCATGCCACTGTCTTCTTACCTCCATGGTTTCAGATGAGAAATCAGTACTTAATCTTATCGAGCTACTCTTGTCTTTGATGGCTCTCTTTTCTCTTGCTGCCTTGAGTATTTTCTCTTGGTCATGAGCATTGGATATTTTGACAAGTATATATCTTGAAGTAGACCTGTTAGGAGTTATACTTTTTGGGGTGTGCTGTGCTACCTGGACATGTACATCCATCTCACTCAACAAGATTGGGAACTTTTCAGGTTTATTTAATTCAACAATCCTTCTGTTCCCTTCCCTTCTCTTCTCCCTCTGGGATGCCTATAATGCATATGTTTGTGCATTTTACATTGTCATTTAAATCCCTAAGTCCCTGCTGGACTTTTTCTATCTTTTTATCTATCCATTCTACTATCTGTTTGATTTCAGATGTACTGTCTTCCACATCACTAATTCTTTCTTCTGCCTGTTCAAATCTGCTCTTATAGGATTCCAGTGTCTTTTTCATATCTTGATTTGTGCCATTCATTACTGTCATATCTGTTATCTTTTTACATATGTTTACAATTTCTTCAGTATGTTCTCCCAGTGTCTTCTTAGTATCCTTAATCTCTTCCTTCACTTCATTAAGTTGGTCCATGATATTTGTTTGGAAAACTTTGATTAGTTTTTTGATCTTCT
>JAQZBX010002931.1:0-54608 GCA_029593785.1 Cabassous unicinctus
GCATATATGAAAAATGCCCATCTAACATCATACTCAATTCTGAAAAACTTCCCTTCTAAGGTCTAGAACAAGACAAGGATGCCCAATATTATCACTGTTATTCAATATTGTACTGGAAGTTATAGCTAGAGCAGTTAGCCAAGAAAAATAAATAAAAGGTATCCAAATGGGAAAGGAAGAAGTAAAAGTTTCACTATTTGCAGATGACATAATTCTATATATAAAATTCCAGAAAAATCTACAACAAAGTGACTAGGGCTAATAAACAAATTCAGCAATGTGGTGGGGCACAAGAACAATATGGAAAAATCAGTAGTGCTTCTATACTCTAGTAATTAGCAATTTGAGGAAGAATTAAAGAAAAAAATTCTTTTACAATAACTAAAAGAGTCAAATATCTGGGAATAAATTTAATCAAGGATGTAAAGGATCTGGACACAGAAAACTACAAAATATTACTCAAAGAAATCAAGGAAGACATAAATAAATGGAAGGAGATTCCATGTTCTTGGACTGGAAGTATAGAATTACCATATGACCTGCCATCTCTTTGTTAGGTATATACCCAAAAGAATTGAAAGCGGAGACTGAAACAGATATTTGCAAACCTATGTTCATAGCGGCATTATTCACAATTACCAAAAGATGAAAGCAACCCGTGTCCATTAATTGATGAATGGATAAATAAAATGTGGTATATTTACAAACACACATACACATAGTGGAATATTATTTAGACAAAATGAATGAAGTCCTGATGCATGTGATAATAAGAATGAACTTTGATGACATTATACTGAGTGACATAAGCCAGGCACAAAAGGACAAACATGTATGATGTCACTGATATGAACTAAGTATAATAAGCAAACTCATAGAGTAGAATCTAGAATATAGGTTTCCAGGGGATAGATTGGGGTTAGAGAATGGGGAGGTGATGCTTAATTTGTACAGTATTTCTATTTAGGTAGATTGTAAGGGTTTAGAAATGGATGATGGTGAAGGCAGCACATTATTGTGAGTGAAATTAACAGCACTGAATTATATAGGTGAATGTGTTTAAAATGGAAAACTTTAGGTTTTATGTTACTAGAATAAAAAAAGATAAAACATGGGATTGTATAGTACAGTGAACCCTATTGTAGACAATGGGCTATAATAATAGTACAAGTAAAAGAATTTTCTTTCATGAATTATAGCATATATGTCATTAACACCAGGTGTTAATAATAGGGTGGTATATGGAAAAATATACATAATGCAAACTATGGATGATAGTTAATAGCACTATTTTAATAATCTTTCCTCAATTGTAACAAAAGTAACTACTTTAAAAAATAGTATAATTACCAAAAAATGCTATCATCAATTGTAACAACTGTTCCACACCAATGCAAGGTGTTGATGGTGGGGTGGTATATGGGAATCCTGTATTTTATGCATGATTGGCTTGCATACCCACAACTTCTCTAATAAAAAAATTAAAAGAAACTTTTGATTATGATCTAGAGAGCACTATTCAACACAGAAGCACTAGCCTTATACTTCCATTGAAATTTAAAAATATAAATATTCTAACCTTCAATTTTGCTAGCCATATTTTGAGTATTCACCAGCCACATGTGACTAGAGACTATTATACCAAGAAGCACAGATCCTAGAGTATTTCCATGATTGCACTAATTTTTAATCAATCCCTGCTCTAGAGAATTTGCTAACATCTCATCTTCTTATAAAGATACTATCTCAGGGACTTAGGGTATAACCAATGAAACATCTATACACTGATCCTATACAACTACTAATGAGTGGATCTAAGGACCATACACGCCTCAAACGTATTTTATTTTATACTTATATTTGATTATTTTATTTACATTTTAAAATTTCAAATTAAGAAACACATGTTAACCTACAGACAAAACAAAAATAAAAACTAAAAAAGAATTAAAGATAATTTAAAAAGTCAAAGATTTTTGTCTCCCCTACCTTATCTCCACAGCCTCAGTTGGAAATTTTCCTAAAGCTTTGGTAGTAATCATTTCAGTCGTCCCTATAGCTAGCTCCTACCTATGCATCTACACATCATATTTAATTTAATATCAAATAATTTGTGCATTGTGTTTTGTGTACATGTATTTGAAAAGTCAGGAAGAATTTGAAAGATTTCTGGAGCTAGAAAAGGTGAATTAGATAAATCTCAGATTTTAGGCTACCATTTTAAAATAGTTTTGTAAATGCATCTCAAGTGCTAATAGCTGAGGGATCCCTGTGATGGACACATTTAATCTGAAATGATCACATAAACCAGAAGTAAACTTCTCTATCTTTTGCTGAGAATATGCAAATGATCGGATCAACTTTTCAGGATATCAACTTAATGAGCAACAGTTCAAACAAGCATACACATTTTCAAGAATATAAGAAAACCGTCTTATCATTCTTACATCTATTAGCAGAAAGAGGGTTATTGCTAGCAGACCCTTAAGCTTTAATTAAGACCATTGATGTTATAGTGAAGTGTGCTTCAGATTGAGAATTGCTCACCACGCATTGGTGAGTTTATCCTCAGGGTATATTTGGTGGCAGCATTTTGACTTTTAATAACCATAGCCAGGAACATAATAAAGAAAAAGAGTCATTTTTTTGAGGGAGGGGAGATTAAATAATATATTTAAAGCTTTGGGATTCTTATATTTTCCATTATTTTTTAAAAATATTAATATCCTATTTCATATGTAGGACAGAACCATAGACAATACAGGAAGCAGTTCAAATATCTATATATGAGGCTATTCACATCATAAAGAAATTACATCTCCATATCTCCTTTCTTGCACTCTAAAATTCATTCTCTCAGAAGTATATCCTAAGTCTAATTAAATTGTAAATTTGAAATCCCCAATGAATCAAGAATCTTTTCAAGCAAGCTGCAGATTTTTATGAGTTTCAAAAATGAATATATTTTCAATTACAATTGGTAATGTGTGTTATTTTTTTCCTATTGGCAAATAGCCAGAATATATGCATTTCCCATTACACATGCATGACTCATAGTGAAGGAAGCAAATTTAATGGAATTGATGGCTTTTTAATAGCTGTGCAGTTCCCATAGGATCTCTCTGTGGTATAAGCAAATGGGTGAGTAGATGGGAATTTGGGGGTCACACTGTGCTGCTCAATACAGGGTTGTCACTGATGATAATTAAATAGAAAAAATCTAAATCCCTGTACAAAAAATAATAGAAATGGTAAAAACCACTAATGATAAGGGAGTGAGAAAACATGTACCTTTATATTATTGATAAGAATTTCAACTGGTACACATTTTTTGGACTGAAGGTGCGCTAACATAAAAAATATATATTTATAAAGAAATAATAAAAATACGCTGACCTATAAATACTTCCAGGAATATACTTTAAGTGACACTAACATAATTATAAGATAAATTATTGCAGTATTTTTCATAATAGTGAAATCCCAGAAACAGACCAAAATCTACCACAGTGGCTAGCTAATAGAAAATTAAGTCCCAGTTCTACAAAGTGGCTATTAGCTAGGGGCTTCACATAAGAATTGACCAGTGTGAGACTGTTTTAGCACGTTATGCCATTTCCTTATATTATAACGCTATATGGGTGTTTTAAATGAGGGAACTACTCTGCTAATTTTATAAGATCATCAGAATATATCACTTTATAAAGAAAAAGAAAGGTGAAGAACAGCGTTTCTCATTTGGTTAAACAAAATGGGAATATATACTTTGAAATGCATACTTTATATTTTTTCTACATTTACTTGGGAAACTGTTAACTTTTTGGTTACCTACAGGGATTAATGGGGAAGGGAAAGACAAATTTATTGTTTGAAATTTGCATTTATTTTTTATAATATTAGTTATTTTATTATATATATCTCCAGCAGAGTCAGCTTCCTCTACCAAGTCACTGGGATTTTATCAGTCTCCAGACTGCATAAACTCAGAGTCTCACAAAGCTTCTGAGAGTACTTGATATCCCTCTATTTCCACATCCCTCACTTTTGTTCCCTGGCTTCCTCCACTGAGGGGGTAGGGTTCAGAATGACCAACATTAGCTGAAAGGAAAATAAGTCACTGTGGGAATATGGAAAGGGTACTGACCTTGTGGGGTAAAGACCTGGCATCCAGTCCCCACTTTTTTAGTTCTTAGCTGTCTACCTCTGTTCATCTGTCTTTTGGAACTCTAATTTCTTCATCCCTGTGTTACAGTGAACTTCAAATTTGATAAACATTATAAATGTACTTTGTGAATTGAAAAGACTTGTGCCATGCAAGTGAAAGATATTGCTTTCACTATCATTGTGAGATGCTGTACAGAAAAAAGTATTGTGCCAAGGGAACATAAAAAACAAAATTATATCCCTTCATTTTTGGCCATTTTGGGAATAGAACAAAACACAGTACATGAGATTAAGAAAACAATAAAGTTAAATTCAGAGCTTTGCAATTAGTTCAAGGATCTGACCTCACTCTAAGTTTCAGAAAGCATGGAATTGACTTGACATTTGAATATGAAACTCTAAATTATCACTGCACTGGCTTTGACTTTTCTATTCAGATGTGCTGAGACAAGGAACTTGACAGAACTTGCTTGGAATTAGGCTCTTGAGGGCACTTGTCAGCTGCATTATGGTTCATGTAGTCTCAGCACAATGACATTCCCAACTGAGGAACACTATGTATGAATGAGTGTCCATAAAATCTACTCTTAAAGTGTTAGGGTTGATTGTTAGGGTTAGAATTTTGGACCTAGAAGAAGCCCAAAATTGAGGAATTAGAAAAGTGATGCTTTCTCCTCAAATTATGCAACATTCTGGTGCTGGCTGCCAGTGTTCCTTGGGATTCCTTCACTTGTATCCCTGCCTTGTGTCACATGGAGATGCCCTTTCCTATTTCTTCTGGTTTCCATTGATTTCCTGTTTCTAGCTCCTGACTGTAACTTTCTCTGAATCTTAATTCATATTTTTGTGGGTATGAACCCATTGTAAATATAATCTCTTTGAAAATGGTCATAATCCAGCCTTATAAAGAGAAAGAAAGCAAAAACCAGGGTCAGAGAAAGCAACAGGCAGGAGTCAGATAAACTATAATCCATGATTAGTAGCAATGCTTCAATATGTGTTCATCAATTGTAACAAATATACCACATTAATGAAAGATGTTATTAATGGGGGAAGGAGTGAGAGGAGGAGGCGGTGAGGTATACTGGAATGCCCTTTATTTTTTATGTAACATTTACATTATCTAAGGCTTCTTTAAAAATAAAACAAAATTTAAAAAAAGAAGATTAAGAACATGTCTAAATTGGGATACAGATTTCAGTATAATATTGCAACCTTTTGAGAGTTTCATGCTAGCCAGCACAATAAATGTACAGTATATGAAACATGATATCTTCTTGTATATGATTTGGCCAATATCAGGAAACAATATGGGATAACAGGAGAAAGAAGGCAGGATATAAGATGTAGCACATCTCCTCATAGGTTACATACATCACAGACAAGGAGAAGAGGGTCACACCCTTAATTAGGTCAGTTATGGGCTTTGATTATTGAAGGTACTATTACAAGCTGGGCTGCAGATCCCAATCATCATAATAATTTTCATCAATTTCCTTATATTTCATTAGGAGCATCCTAGATATTCTGAGATTCAGAGGTCTTTCTGCTCATTGAGAGTGGAAGGTCAACTTCTCTGCATTTAAGCAGATGGATATGAGTGGATAAAATCTTTCTGCATCTATGAATGATTTTACCCAAAACTCTAGGTAAAATAATTGCATGTCATTATGATGTTTCTCCTTCTAGATTTATCCTAAGGTACTTATTTCTTGACAAATAATATACAATAAAAGTCGTTAATTACAGAGGACTGTGTGTGGGAATGCCCCAATCCATAGGATCTTAAGAAAAACATCTTTTTGTTTTATTTAAAACATTTACAATGATGATGGTAGTTTTCAATATGTATAATATTTTTAATATTTATTATTTATTTTAATTCTTGAAACTTAAAAAACTTGATCTAAGTGTTTTTACCTCCATTTTAATATGGGTATAGCTGAGGGAAGTCAGCTAACTTGCTCAAAGCCAAATGGTATAAATTGTAATAAGCATTTTTTTCTACCTTTAAGTTCACTGTTCTTTCCAGTACAGCTCATCCACCTCCCATCAGTGATAATGAATAAGTAGTATTTGATTTTCTGGGATTCTATGAATAGTAAGTAATTTATATTGCTTATCAAAGCCTTTTGGCCTTGCTATTTCATTCAATCAAAGTTTAATAATGTGACCTCCTTGAGGTGTACTATTAGAAAATAAAATTAATTAGTTGAAGCCCAGTGGTACAGATAACCTAACTACTGAAACAACTCATTCCCTCATAGGACATGGACTCTATACAGGGCTAATTTTGAAGCATAGATTTCATTTTTCTAGTGGGAAAATCATTCATATTCTTTTAATAAAGAACTACACAGAAATTTACTTTTAAATATGCTCTTTAAAGGTTAAATTGATGTTAATCTAGTTTTCTAAACTAATATGCCAAATGAAATTTTAAAACCAGAGGCAGCTGTCTGTTCCTTTACATCATACTCCCAACAATGCTATCTGCAACACATGATGGCAAGAAATAGGAAATCAGTTTCAGCCAGATGCCAACATTGCAGAGTCTTGTGGATGAGAGTAGGAAAAGAGTCTTTCGACAAGAATGTGTGGGTGGGTAATCAAGCCACATCCATACAGTACATCACAAAGTCACACTTTTCTAATTCCAGAGAAAGACTCTTTTCACGTCTGATTTTTAATGTTTTAGATTAATAACATCTATTTCAGAAATTAGTGCTTTAAGAATGGAAACAAGTTTCCTAAACAGTGAGTTATGATTTGAATGTTCATCAGTCACATTAAAAACTTTCTTAAGCACACCTAGAATGACAGATAAGGCAATAAAAGCATCTATGTTCTCATTTAAGAGTCTGAGCATCTTGAACATTTCAACCATATGTTTCAGAGAATTTTTCAAGTCCTAAATGTCTTAGTTCAATAAAGAATTTTACCCAATTGTATTCATGTAGACAAAAATATACCATGCACATTTAACTTCTCATTCCAATTTGATCTAAATACTAATAATTTAAATTATGCTCTGCCTTATTCTTGGTATTTTTACTCTGAGGGAATATTAATTAATCTGTTTCTCAGATAAAACTGATAAATGCAGTTCCTAATGCAGTTGTTAATGTATATGGTAACATTTCTTATAAGCCATTCCTCCCTTCTGACAAAATTTGTTTCAGGTGATTTATTCTTTTGACAAATATTATTTTCTCTTTGCCAGTAATATATTTTCTTTTTAAAATTATGGTTGCATGAAGTAAAACATGATATTCTGGAAGCAATTTGTAAAAATATTTGTTTGACTTAAGAATATAACTATGTTTTACCATTACTGTAATCACTCAGAGATATGGCAGAAAAAAGGAAACTGCCTTAGAAATCTCAATATTTTGTGAATTATAGTTCATATATTTCCTATCTTAAGGTTAAGAGTAAATGAAATTTTTAGTTCCCAGTAAAATTAGAAATATCCCGAACTTTATCACCTTACTTTGCTATACTGCCTGTTTTTCTTGAATATCATTTCTCCCAGCTGATATATTACAATCCCACTCATTCTTTCCATGAAAACTTCCATATTCCATTGGACAGAAATATTACCTTTCTCCATCATGTTCCCAAAGCACTTTGAATTTCCTTTAGTAACTTGAACATTTTTTACTTTCCTCATTTACTCAGCAGATATGGTCATTCTTGGATGGAGATACTAGAATTTCTTTATTCATGTATTTCTTTCCTCTTTTCTTATGTTGCCATTCTTCATTTCTTGGGGACTTCAGCTCTATGCTGTCTGTTTGCATCAAGGTTAAAATCAGATATGTGGCAATATTGAACTCATCTTGATAGAGGATCACCATAGATATATAAGTAGATTTTTAGTGTTTTTTAGAGCACATCTAGAGATATAACTTATAAAGAAAAAGCAAAAATGATTAAGCAGAATAGCTGGCAACGCATTCTATGTGGTTATGGGGATGGTGGGAGTACAGGATGACTCTGTGAAAGAATGAAGGCTCATGACCCAGTCTAATATCCTTATAAAAATGGTACTGAAAGAACTTCTGGCAAGCAAAATAAATTTCATATGGAATTCTTCAGGAGGATATGCCTGGTTCCTTAGAATTTCTTATGGGAGAAAACCCTGGTATCTATGGATTCATGGCATTTGGCTCCTTGAAAAGTGTCTCATAATCTATGCAGTATACTGAATCTAAAATGGAGATGTGTCATGACGAGAAAGCTCTTTTGAATGCAAGTGAAGATAATTGCGTGCATGGCTTAGAGAGCTCATGTATTAATTTTCCGTTGGCTCTGTAATAAGTTACAAAAAATTAGCAGTTTAAAACAACTTAAATTTATTATCTTATACTTCTGTACATCAGAAGTCTGATGCTTGCCTCGGTAGGCTAAAATCAGGGTGATGTCAGTGCTGCGTTCCATTCTGGGGCTCTAGGGGAGAAAATGTTTTCTTGCCTATTCTACCATCTTGCCTTCTTGAGGCTTCCTACATTTCCTGGCTCATGGGCTCATTTCTCGATCTTCAAATCCAGAAGAGTGTGTTGAGTCCTTCTGACATCTCATCACTTCAGGTCCTTGCTCTTCCACATTTAAAGTCCCTTGGGATTATATTGGGCCAAAACACCTAATCAAGGATAATCTCCCAATTTCGAATTCAACTGATTAGCTACTTTAATTCCGTCTACAACGTAAGTCCTCTTTGCTGTATAAAGTAACCTATTCATGGATTCACAATAATTAGGATGTGGACATCTTTGGGAAGACATTGTCTGCTTACCTCTCCACACATACCCTCAACTAAAGTACATCCCATGAGGCAAGAAAAGACCAGAGAGAATGGTGAAATTTCCAGATTTATTCTTGTTGAGCCAGTTACTTGTGATTATCTATATCCTTGAAATTACGCATAAAACTTGATGCTCGGTAAGATCTCTTATTCACATGGACCTGACTTGCTATTCTAATGCTCTGTGTTATGTCTTGCAAAATATGACTTTATTTGGGATCACATTAACTTTTATATCTTAGCTCTTACTACCTCTCTTATTATGATCCAGAATCATTCGCCTTCTTGCTTCTTCTGTTTTTGTTTTTTGTTTTTGAATATGTCCTCATTTATTTATTCTCTCTTTAAAAAACAGTAATGGTAACATACTTTACACTAAGTTGTATATATGGTTCTACTTCAGTACATAAAGAGCTTTCTCATTTGTTTTCATTGTGGCATGGTATTTAATTATAGCAAAGTACAATACTTTGCTCATTCATTCATTCATTTAACAACTAATGACTAACATTTTATATGTTAATTTTCCAATTTGATATCCATTTTATGAAGTGGTTCCTAAGAGTTCTGTTCTACTATTTATTATCTGCCTTTTAAATTTTTATTATTTTGTGGAAATTCTTTAAATAATCTGTCAGATAAATGTCCTGAAAATATTTTCTAATCTGTGGTCAGTTTTTCTTTTCACTTTCTTTTTTTATTTCTTTATTTTTAAAGGAGATTTAGATTGCATAAACGTTACATTGAAAATATAGGGGATTCCCATATACCCCACCCCTTCCTCCTCCCACACTTTCCCCCCTTAACAACATCTTTCATCAGTGTGGTACACTTACTACAATTGATGAACACATATTGAAGCATTGTTACTAAGCATGGTCAATAGTTTACTTTATGTTGTACACTTTGCACCACACAATTTTATAGGTTTTGACAAACCATATAACACCTTGTACCTGTCATTGCAATATCATGCAGAATAATTATAATGTCCCCAAAATTTTCCATGTTGCATAGATTCTTCTCTCTCCCTCCCCTCAGAACCTCTGGTGACCACTCTCTTTATATCAATGTTACAAGTTCTTCCATTACTAGAATAATAATGTCTACTTCAGTCCATAGTTGCATCTATCTGGAGGATTTTGGGACAGTGATGCTCATTCTGTTTCTGGTTAGGAGGGGGCTTAGATCCCATGGGTCAGATGGATGGAACTGTCTTGCTTGCAGTTGTAGATACTCTCTGTTTTTTGGAATGGGCATTGTCCATAATCATCCTTTTGTTAGCTGTCCTGGGTGAGTGTGATGAACTGGAGAGTAGGTGTTGGCTGCAGCTCTGCTGAGATTCAGGGCTCACCTAGCATATGAACAGCCAGAAGATTTAGGTCTTTTGGACATATCTTTAATGGGTATAGTACTAATTATAGGTTCAAATAAATGGAGCAGAAGAACCATGTGTAGGAAAATTATAGATGAGTCTAATTCTGAAACATTGGTGGAGATGGGTTATCATATATTCCAAGGTAAAGCTCACCAATGGGGTGCCAATTTCCTGGGGTTGTCTGCCCTGCCTATAGTGTCTAGATTTCAAAACAATAATCTAACCTACTTTAAAACACAGGAAAAAGAGCAAACCAAACTTAAAGCAAACAAAGGGTAGGAAATAATAAAGATTAGAGTGGAAATTAATGAAATTGAGACTAGAAAAACAGTAGAGAAAAATCAACAACCAAAGTTTGTTTCTTTGAAAAGATAAGCAAAATGAAAAATATTTAAGTTGGATAACCAAGACAAAAAAGAGAGAAGTCAAATTATTAAAATAAAAATTAATGAAATAGGAAACTGCTACTGATCTTACAGTAATAAAAAAGTATTAAAAGAGAATACTATGAAAAACTGCATGCCAACACATCAGATAAATTATATAAAATGAACAAATTCCTAGAAAGACACAAACTACCAAATCTGACTCAAGAAGAAAGAAAAAATATATAGAGACCTATAAAAATAAGACTGAATTTGCAATCTAAAAGCCATTGATTTCTATGAATTGATTTTCCTCAAGGATGCCATGGTAATTCAATAGGTAAAAAACAGGATTGTGCTGGGACAACTGAATACCCACATACGGAGAATGAAACTGGACCATTTCTTCACACCATACATGAAAATTAACTAGAAACTTGATCTAAATATAGGAGATAAAACTATATAATTTAGAAAATATAATATAGAAGACAATCTTTGTGATTTGGAGTTAGGAAAGGACTTCTTAGATATGACCCCCAGAAGCATAAGCAACAAAAGAAAATATAAATAAAATAGACTTCAAAGTTAAAAGCATCTGTGGTTCAAAGATCACTACCAAAAAAGAGAAAAGATAACCTACAGGGTGGGAACAAATATTTGAAACCCATATATTTGATAAGAGACTTCTATCAGAATACATAAAGTATTCTTCCAACTCAATAATTTAAAAAAATTTGAAAAATGGGCAAAAGACTTAGTCATTTTTCTGTTAAGATACACAGATGGTCAATTAGCACATGAAAAAATGCCTGACATCAGATAAATGAAAATCAGAACCCCTATAAGGTACTATTTCACAGGCACTAAATAGCTAAAATCAAACAGTCAGATAATAACTAATTGGCAAAGGATGTGGATAAATCAGAATACTCAAATACTGTTGGAAGGAAGGTAAAAAGGTGCAACCACTTTGAAAAACAGTCTGGAAGTTTTTCAAATGGATATACATAGAGTTACCATATGGCTTAGCAATATCACTCCAAGAATATACCTAGAAGAAATGAAAAAATTGTCCCAGAAGAAATCATATACAAAAGTTTATAGCATGTTATTCATAATAGTCAAAATGTAGAAACAACTCAAATGCCCATCCACCAATGAATCGATAAACAAAATGCAGTATGTCCATACAATAGGATATTGATTGGTCGTAAAAAAGTAATGAAGTACTCATACATGCCAAACCACAGTTGAACCTTGAAAGCATGATTCTAAATGAAAGAAGTCAGTAGCAACGGTAGCAAAAGACTCTACATTATATAATTCTATCATTATGAAATATGTAGAATAGGCAAATCTATAGAGACAGAGAGTAAATTGGGGGCTACTTAGGGCTGGGAGAGTTGGAGAGAAATTGAATGGGTACAGTTTCTTTTGGGAATGATGAAAATGTCCTGAAATTGATCGTGATGATGGTTGCAAAACTGTGAATATACAAAAAAATGTTTAATTGTCATAAATGCTTGAATTGTATGATGCATGGATTATGTCTCAATAAAGTAATTATATAAAAAAGCAAAAAAAGATTAGTGCTTCCCAATAGAATGTACATTAGAGGGACTTGTGTCCAAGCAGAAGCATTCAAATGCCAGAGAAAATCCCACCCATGTGGTTTTCCGGATGCATTGATCCAATAATATTGTGTAAAAACCCAGTAACCCAATGCCTCAGTTTTCTTATAATGACAAATATTTATTTCTTATTTGTTGAAGGTGTGAGTCAATGGAGGGTCAACTAGGCCTGCATGTTCTTTATGTCCTACATTCTGAAGGGACAACAGCAGCTTAGATATTTGTAATAAAAATGACAATTGAGCAAGGAGCCCAGCCAAACCACAAAAGTACATTTAATTCCCTTTTTTATTCACTTCTGTTATTTTATTGACCAAAGCAAGTCATATAGGCCATAGCAGCATCAGCAGAGCCAAACACAGAAGGAAAGAGGAAAGCATATATACTTGCTGAAAATAATATATTTAATCTTCCACAAAATGGTGTGTGACTGGGGAATAAGCCTTGTATTGGTAAGCT
The DNA here is from genome assembly GCA_029593785.1 of Cabassous unicinctus. NCBI lineage: Eukaryota > Metazoa > Chordata > Mammalia > Cingulata > Chlamyphoridae > Cabassous > Cabassous unicinctus. Next base: position 12,808 of record JAQZBX010002931.1, read on the forward strand.
GCAGCTGAAAAATTGAAGCAGCCTCAATTGCTGTGTCACTTGTCAAGTGAAAAACAAATCTACACTTAGGTAAGAAGAGACTTTATTCAAAAGGTTAATAGCAAAGGGGAGATGGGCTATTGCAAGAAGAAGAATACTCAACCATGAGATCTGCAAGTATCTTAAGGCTAAGCAGAAAATGACTTCTTTTGTAGGGTGCAGATAATAAGGCTTTAAAGGAATGGGTATTGGAAAATGGGATAAACTGAATGAATAGGTGGAGATTGTACTGAGTGGTCAGTAGATCAGAGAATGCTTTACCCTGAGTTCAACATATTCACAGAGGGGCTATTGAGAAGAGGTTTTATATAGCTCAGGCTGAGGGAGGCCCAAATTTCAGAAGTCTGGGGAAAGAGAGAATCTTAATGAAAGTTTGTTTGACTAGCATTTTCTTCCAGTTAATCAGTGTAGACAAAACAGCTCAACTAATCAATTATGAGGCCAAGAAAGAGAATTTGGAGGTCTTTCCATAGGTAAACAAGGAGGAACCCTTGAGACTTATCTAAGTCATATGGGGAAAGCTGCTTCTTTGCAGAAAACCTTTTCCTGACCACTATAAGGTAGAGGATTTCTTTAACCCTCACTGTTTATTTACGAAGATCAGAGGATGTGGTGTATTGGAACTGCATGTACCCCAGAAAATCATGTTCCTAAAGCTAATCCATTCCTGTGGGTGTAAACCTATTGTAAGTAGGACCTTTTGATAAGGTTATTACAGTTAAGGCATGGTCCAGGTGGGTCTCAGTTAAATTTTAATCTGCTAGTGGCACATCTTTGGTGGTCATTTTTGAAAATTATAGAATGTCTTTTTATAATGCTTACATAAACAGTTACTCCCTCTGACATTTATCTATTGTCTAACTACAGAAGAGATCATCATTATTTGGCATCTTTGTGATGTTGAAGCTCTATCTGTAACCTTTATAATAACTTCTGAGTCTCTCTAGTCTTGACCCAGTTGCCTACTTCAGTTGAAAGCATAGAAAACATTAAAAAAGCTCAAGTCACATCTCCAATGTACACTCACATATTCATAATATGTTGTTGGAAAGATTTGTCAAATTGTTTTATTCTGAACCAATATAGATAGTCCAGTATAATCCACAATCATTTAAAATTCTAGATTTAAAATCATTACATCCCAGAGCTCAAATCCCTGGTCAGCTCTCCCAGCTCTATGGGCAGTGAGGTCCCATAGCTCTTCTCTTTGAATTATCTAAGAAGAGTTTTAAAGAATGAATTGAAATTCACCTTAAAGCTAGCTGAATCTAAAAAAAATCCTCTTGCTGGAGTCCTTTATAAATGGGATAATAAATGGACATATATAAACATCCCATCTCTCTCTATCGAGATAGATACATACATATATATATCCATATATCTAAGATATATGGTTTCTCAAGAGAGAGAGAGAAAGAGAGAGAGAAAGAGTCACAGAAGCAATAAACTGAAATCAGCGAAACCTGGAGAGAAGGGAGAAACCAACAGAGGCAGCCATGTGCCTTGCCTTGTGGCAGAAGACTCAAGGATCAGTAGCAACCAGTCTTTCAAAAGAAAGCTTTACCTTGATAATGGACATTTTTGGATATTTTTCTCAGCCTGAAAACTATAAACTAACTAATTCCCATTGTTAAGCCAATCTATTTCATGGTATCTGTTTTCAGCAGCCTAAGAAATGTTGAGTAATAATCAATATTGTCACACTGCATAGGAAACAGCTGCCTTTGCATGTTGTTGGAACCCACATATTAGCAAAATATTTATTTTGTTGAGACACTGAAATTAAGCTATTCAAAGAAATACACATATTTTTCTTGTAATTTAATTCTTCCTTTCAATGTTCCTATTTGTATTAATGATTTTCAGAAACCTTGGCATAAAAGACTGGAATATGCTCAAAACATACTGCTTTTTCTGTATTTCATCCTCCCCAAATCCATTCTATTCATAATGTTTTAGGTTCCATCTGTAGGATGTAGTTTATATTTGATTTCTTCGTGTCTTTCTCATTTTGCTGCCATACTATAGGTCCTCATTTTTTTCAATTAATAATTATTGCTAACATTTGTTGAAAAGGTTGAATAATAGACACTATTTTAAATATGTTATAACTATTAGATCTTTAAATTCTTCAACTGAGGTACCAGTATTATCTTCCTTATACAGATGAGGAATTTGAAGGAAGAAAAGTTCAGGTAACCTTTCCAAGATGAAGTAAGTTAAAGGGTAGAACTATGTGTTGAACACAGGCTGACTGGCTCAGAGCCCATGTACTTATTTACAAGATTTAACTGCATTTTGCTAGTGTGGGAACATTCTAATTTTTCTTTCTCTCCAATCGGATATTTTTGGTTGTGTGTTAGTCTTCTCTAAAACACATCTTCCTACTACATTTTCTTTTCACAAACAACTCTTTCACTTTACCATTTTGCAAGAAATAGTATTGTTACAGGTTGAATTGTGTTTCCCAAAAAGACATGTTCTTTTTGGTGTCTTTATAGGAAGGGAAGAATTGTACACAAAGAGATAGAACTAGGGGAGAACAACAACTCAGGCAGAGATTGAAGCCTAAGGATTATCAGGAAAAACCAGATCAAGGAAGAGTCAGGAAAGGATTCTTCCCTACAAATGTAAAACTCTTAGCCTCCAGGAATGTGAGACAATAAATTTCTGTGTTGTTTTTTTTTAACCATCCAGTTTGTGGTAGTTTGTTATAGCAGCCCTAGGAAACTAAGTTATTAAATGACTTTAAACCACAAGGTTCTGGGCATTGTGTTGACCAAACTTGACAAGGTTTCCACTCATGTGGTACAAAAGCATGTTTCTTAGTAAGGGAAACAAAAAATGAAAAAGCAAAGAAATGACTGAGGATGATACCCCAGATCATGATATAGGGGGGAAAAAAAGAATGACTAAAAATGGGGAAGGGAGAGAGAACTTTAATGTTAGACATCATGGGAAAGGAAGGTCTTGCTGGGGAGAAATAAATTCAGTTCTGAGTATCATCAAGGAACAAGCTTTTTGAAAATTTGGTGAGAGGCAGATATTTCAAATCAGATAAAATAGCAATTGTAGAGAACCTTAGGGGAGAAAGAGCTGGCTATGCAGAAGAAACAGTAAAAATAGTTAACCGGATTGGACAGAGTATACACATTACAGTGTGTGGAGGTGGGAGATAGGAAGGAATGGGATGAGAGAATACAGCAAAACCAGAGAATATATGCAATTTTTAACAAAGTAGAAAATTGATAGAGGGTTTTAAGAAATTGAATGATATTTTTGGGCTTAACTTTAGGAAATGCTCTCTGGCTACTAAAGGGAGGGGAACAAGATCGAAGTAATGATACTAATGAGCAGACTTTTGGAGTGGTCTGAGGGAGAAGCTATTAGCCAATTCTAGGGTGATAGCAGTGTCATAGAGGAAAGCATATGTTTATGGGATATAGTTTTAACATAGTCAGGTTTGGCTGGTGTATAGTTACCAAGGGGAATGACTCCCAGATTTTTATCTGGATAACTAATCCAATGAGGAGAATGCTTACTAAAGTAGGAAGACTCAAGGAGAAAAATGTTAAGGAGGAAATATTTAAAGGTTTGTCATTTGAGAAGATTGATCAAGTATACTATTGGATATAAGTATATAGAGACTTGATGGAATTATCTAGAATTGGCTACACATAAGGGAGAAATAAAACATTGTCTGATTTAATTTTTACCTCTGTTTCTTGCCATCTTTTGGTGCAGGTGCTAATAAGAAGTGAAAAGGATAAATGGCAGGCATCTGGAAAAAGAAGAGGGCAAAATGAAATAATTCATAGATGCAATTATTGGCTCCTCACTAATTGATAGTGAATTAAATGATGACTGAGATTGTAATGAAGAAGATGGTAAAATGACATCTGAAGGTAATATTTTAAACCCAATACTATTTTAATGATGTATTTCTTTTTTTGTGAGCCATTAATTGAAGCAAAGGTGTTTTTTCCCCAGATCTTATTATTACACACACCATCTCACACATGCCTACACACACACACACACACACACACACACATCTACATACATGTATGTAGGTGTCAATAACTTTTATGACTCATGAATGGTTTTAATAAAACAATGTACAATAGCATGATGAGTAGTCTCTATAAGGAGTGAATATTTTATGAGCATCATCTCCTTAGGTGCTAAGCTGTGATTCTTAAAAATTAACTCTTTATCTATTCTAGCTAGAGTAATGAATAAAATATGGCTCTTTACAGCCTAGAGAATGGGTTCAAACATGAGTCTCTTATAATTAAGTAATAAAGTCAAACCTTATGAGTTCTTTTCATTGGGTTCCATAAAACATTACCACAATTGCTCTGCTTCTCCTTAACAGCTTATTCTTCCTGGGAGTCTAATGAGAATAATATGAGATAGAGATCAATTAAAAGCATGATCTCAGAGACTGCATTTGTGCTACTACTTGAGAAGCATGAGAGCAGGGCTGTCCCAAGACAAAATTGACAATATGCAAAGCTTTGTTTTCAACATCATTTTAAATCTATTTTTTTTTCTGAATACCATTGTATCTGCTCCCTGCACAACAGTTTTGCTATCCAAGATAAAATCTTAATAAGTTATTGAGAATTTTAACCCATGTCAAGTCCTGTACACTCTCTCCTATTGCCCAACAGATCACATGTATATTTGAATAGCATTCTCCTTGAAAGAGGGCTGTCTACATGCTTTAGTCTGAACCCCAAATAGATAACCCTAACAATATGAATTTTGTTTCATATTCATTTTAATATGAATGTCAAAAAAATGGTTGGAAGAGAGGTATGATGGTAAAGGAGGAACTCTAAAGTTACCTCATTTAGGCTATAGCATGACCTTTGAAGTCAGACTGACTGGGTCAAATATTTGCTCTGTCAATTTCAATCTTGGTAAGTGACTTAATAGTTCCATGCCTCAGTGTTTACATCTGTAAAAGGGCATGCTAGTAATACCTATTTTGCAGTACAGCTTCAAGCTTAAATGAGTTTTGTGTAAAAGAATACATACAAAACAATATCTGACACAGAGTACATAATCAACATGTTTTATTAGTTACCTATGAACAAGGCTTCTGATGAACACTAACAACTATATACATGTTGTCTTCAAATTTCCAAGGTTGAGAAAATTGATCCAAGAGAAGGTGGCCTAACTATACTGGAGGACATACTTATAAAGGAAGACACTTGCACTTACATAAAATGTTTAAGCCTAGATTTAAAAAGAGTAAGTACATGAGCAATCATTCCATCCAATCAGTGTGGGACTATAAAGGGCAGAGGTATGGGTAGATCCCATAATAAAAAAACCATGTTAAATTAACTAATAATAGAAATAAGTACTAATGCATGTACCAAGACAGAAAACAGATTATTGATCTTGAAAAATTAAGTAGTATGGTGTTCCATCAAATGAGTGGGACTAGGTAGGAAATAAATACCACAGAAAACATATACCTATCTTGAAAGCCACACACTCCCTCTCACAAAATTACACATATTGAGGTAACATACAGCCTTTAATATTTAAAAAGAGAATGAAAATCAAACCCTTCAATAGGTGGCAGGAAATAAAAGTGGATGAATGAATAAAAAAGATAAAGTAGCACTATAGAGAGTTTTATGGTAGATTGAGGGAGATAGTAATAAAGTAAGATTGAACAGTAATCATCTCCAAATAAATATTTAATATACCTTCCTTATACAGATGAGGAATTTGAGGAAAGGAAAGTTTAGGTAATAAACTAATAAATACTTTTAATACTTTTAATATTAAACACACATACATTCAATCTTCATGAAGCATGATACTATGGAATATTTTATTAATAGAATGCAATTTAATTTACTCCATGTACCTCTGATACTTCTTTTTAAATTCCTAAACCTGTCAATATACATCTCATAGCTCCTGTAGCAAATATTTACATATAAAAGCTATTTATGCATATTTTTATAGGTGTGCAAGATGTGACTCAAATAACATTGTATCAGAGATGGGATTATTTGAAACAAACTTTCTGGATAAGTAAAAGTTATTATTTATCTGGAATAAAGTTATAAACAAAAGAACTTACAGTCTTCCCTTGATTCAACATGAGTTGCATTCCTGAAAAATTCAGGCTATTTTAAACCATTAACACATACACACACACGAGTCAGGGGCTGCTCAATAACTATAAACACTTTCATCTATGTGTATTTCCACCAAGACGTCTGAAAATCTGTGCAGGGCAATGAACAATTCCTATCGGTGTGTGGCAGTTTCTCACATTGCAATACATTTGCTTATCAGGCTCATGCCAAGTAAATGGCAGTAGCACCTTTCAGTCCCTGGGACAACCACAAACTGTCCCCATGCATCTCTAAAGCACCCCACTGCAGAAGCGATGCTGCCTTGCTGAGGACTGATATTGAATCATACATTCTTGGTAAGACGTGTGCATAGTCTTTGTAGTTGTTATTCAAGGATGTTGAGGACTCTGCATAGGTGAATGATCTGAACTGACAAAGAAGCACCTAGCCCAGGGCCTCAAATACAGCAGCTACTTACAAAAATCCTGAAGGAATGTAGGAAGGAATAAATGAATAAAAGCGTGTTCTCATTTTCATCAGTTTAAATTTCCTACAAGGTGCTATAACAGACACAACCTGACAATCACATAGTTTCAAAAATATTTTCTAATAAAAATGATTTTAAATTCCTGGCTGAAAAAAATCTCAAAGGACATTTTTATATGGGTTATTCAATTTTAACTTGAAACCTTAGTACATGTGTGTGTTTAAATGTGTACCTCATAAATATATACAGATAACAATTATAAAAATATATGCTTATCAATAAAGCCCCAAAATACATGAAGAAAAATCTCACAAAATTGAAGAGAAAATTAGATAATTCAACAATAGATGGAGACTTCAATATTGTATTTTCAATAATGCATAGAACAACTAGGCAGAAGATCAACATGGAAATAAGACTTGTGCAACACTATAGTCCAAAATATCTAACAGACCTTGTATTAGTCAGCCAAAAGGGTGTTGATGCAAAATACCAGAAATCTGTTGGTTTTTGTAAAGGGTATTTATTTGGGGTAGAAGCTTACAGTTACCAGGCCATAAAGCATAAGTTTCTTCTCTCACCAAAGTCCATTGCCACGTGGCAAGATGGCTGCTGATGTCTACCAAGAGTTCAGGCTTCTTGTGTTCCTCTCTTCCCGGGGCTTGACTCTCTCTGGGCTTAGGCTTGCTTCGCTCCATAAGGCCAGCTGTAGACTATCAGGCGAACTGCTCCTCCTCACTTCTCGGGGCCTTCTCTCCTTCCTCACGACCAAGCTCCTCTGTGTGCTTGCTTCCCTGGGCTCCAGCATTAAAACTCAGCTTCAGAACTCCAACTCAAAACTCCACCTAACTCCTCTGCTCTGCCAGGAAGTTTTACCTCTGATTCCCCACCCACCAAGGGGCGGGGCTCAACACCCTACTGATATGGCCCAATCAAAGCCCTAATCATAGCTTAATCGTGCCCAGAACAGACCAGTTTACAAGCATAATCCAACATATATTTGTGGAATTCATCACTATATCAAACTGCCACAGACCTCTATAGCAGATTCAAACTAAGGAGAGTAGAATATACAGTACCACCAAGTGCACGTAAAATATATTCTAGAATACTGTCTGCTAGACATAAAATAAACTTCAGTAAACTTCAACAGATTGAAAACACACACAGAATATTCTCCTACTGCAATAGACTGAAAGTAGAAATTAGAGTGAATCATAGACCTAAATGGTAGAGCTAAAACTATACAAATCTCAAGAGAAAATATAGCAGTAAATTTAGATATGACACTAAAAGTATGTTACCAAAGAAAAAATAGATAAATTGCACTTCATGAAAATCAAAAATATTTTCCTGAAAATATCATCATCAATAAAGTGAAAAGGAAGCCCGTGGCATAAGGACTTATATCTAGAATACAGAAAGAACATTCGCAACTCAGTAATATAAACACAAATTACCAAATTTTTAAAATTGGCAAAAGACCTCTATTTTTTCCAAAGAAAATAAAGTAATACTTAATAAACACATGAAAAGATGCTCAATAGCATTAGCTATCAAGGAAATGCAAATCAAAACAACAATGAGATTCCACTACTTTATACCCACTACGTTGGATATAATCAAAAAGATGATTATAGGGGAGCAGGTGTAGCCCAGTGGTTGAGCACCTGCTTTGCATATATGAGGTCTGGGGTTCAATTCCCAGTACCTCCTAAAAATTTTTATATAAAAATAGGTGATTGTAAGTGCTAGCAAGTATGTGGAGAATCACAACCTTCCTACATTGCTGGTGCTGGTGGTTAAGTACAATGTTGTAGCCTCTTTGGAAAACAGTCTGACACTTCTTTCAAAATTTAAACAATCTTTTACCATATGCCCTAGCAAATTGTTTCATCAGTATATACCCAAGAGAAATGAAAATGTGTGACTGCACAAAAAATTGCACACAAATTTCAGACTACCATTATTCATAATAGCCAAAAAGGAAGTTTTATCAAATGATGAATGGAAAAAAATGTGGCATATCCATACAATGGAATATTTGGGGGCAGTAAAAAGGAATGAAGTATTGATACATGCTATAACATGGATGAAATCTAAAAACATCCTCCCAGTGAAAGAAGTCGAAAATAAAAAATCACAGATCGTATGATAAAATTTATGTGAAATATCCAGAATAGGCAGATCTATACAGTCAGACAGAAACAGGTTTAATTACTGCCTAGAGTTGTAGGGGTTGGTATTAAATGTGGAATGACTGTTAATGAGCATGGGGTTTATTTTGGGGTGAAAATGTTTAAAATTGATTATAGTGCTGGTTGCCCAACTCAGTGAATATACCAAAAAACACTGAATTGTACATTTAAAATGAATGAATTTTATGGTGTAGGAATTCTTGCTCAATAAATCTATTTAAAATGTACGAGAGTTAAAAAACTATGCTACATGCAAGAGAAAGAGAGAGAAAGCAGGGTTGGAGGAAGGAAGGAAAGAGGGAGGGAGGGAGGAAGTAAGGGAAGCCAGAATTGACCATCATAAAACTAAGTTCCTGTTAAATCAATATGTTGAAGGAAATATGTTAGCCATTCAAGACAAGCTTTGGTGAGTGTTGCACAATAGATCAGTGAGTTCTATATTTAGTACAGAAAAGAAAGACCTACCAAGTTTTAGAGGCAGGGGAAGTAGATCAGAAAGAAAGACTTTTCTACATGTTTCATTAATTATGTCAACATTTTTAAAACTCATTTTTGTTTTTTGACCTAAACTCTAAGTTGTCCTTATCCCTCAGTGCTACTTCCCAGAGTAATTAGTGTGAAAGAAAAAAGGCTTTTAGAATGTTCTTTCTTAATTCTCTTTGTGAAAAAATGTTAGACTATTGCCAAATGAGAAATTTGATAAAGTAATGGAAACATAGAAGATAAAAGGATAATGCATTTTTTTAATGTTTGAATATTTGTGATTTATGTTTCCTAGGCATTTCAAACCTTCACTCACCCTATATGTGACATATTTCTAGGAGCAAAGTGGACTTCACATTAATAAAATTAGTTTCTAGCCATCTGTTAATAATTAACTGTGGATTTTGTGGTGAGTGTGTGGTCAGTTTGTAATCCTGTACACACAGGTGTGCCTAGCTGGTATTATTTGAAAAAGTCATTCTGTGTGAACTGATCATTTAAAGACTGTAAAGCTTTTCTATGAATGCGACTTAGTATAGTGAGCTAAAGCAGTTATTTATTAAATAGTAAATTTCAAAGAGCCTTTGGCAATTTGGGGAAATCTAATTCATTATTTTGGCCATGGAGGGTGAAATAATTTGTGATACCTACAGTATATTTTTATATTTAACACATAGATTTCTATAGAGTTCCAGTGTGTAATATCCTGAAGCTTTACCACTCATGTATGTTTCATTTTTAGAAATAGTTATTCACAGGAGAAAGAATATTGAAACAGCACATATCCATTCTCTAGGAAGAAAATATTTCATATTTTATGCCGAGAATATATCCCTTATCTATTAATTTTCTTGCTATATCCTCTTTTAGAGCTCTTATCAATGCATTAAGATCTCCTAATCAACTGCCTGTTAATAGTCCCCCTATCTACATCCTGAGCCCCATATCACTCTTTAAGACCACTTGCTTTGGGACAGGTTCATTTGGATTTCTTATCTTTATTCTCAAAATCAACTCATCCAAAATAAAAATTACCACCTTTTTCTCCCATTCAAGATCCCTTCTACACTTTTTCTTCATCTTTCTGTTGTTCTTTAGTTCTTTCTTGGTTCTTCTCCTTCCTACTTTCTTTCCATTCAACCGTCTTTCTTTCCCTTCTTCCTCCTTTCTTCTGTCATATCTTTCTGTTTTCATATCATTCTATCTTTCTTTTATGTGTATAACACTTCTCCCAGCCAAGTTCAAAACTTTGGCTCATCTCTAACTGGTCCCTCTCCTTGTAAATGTCCATTCTATCTCTGAACCTCTCTGACATATACATTTTGTTCCTTAGGTTTGCCCCTTATAATAGCTCTCTAATTAGGGTTTTCATGACCATTTTGAGGAGCAAAGGGACTAAGTATTTATATCTGCACTGCATATTTCCATTTCTACTCACCACTTTACACTAAATCCACATTACTTTATGCTTCCTAATTAGTCTTTCTGCTTCTATGCTTAGTCCAACTCTCTTGAACACTACTTGTTAATTCTTTAATCATTGTCATCTTTCTGTAAAAAGTACCTTAATGAATATACATCACTAAAAATAAAGTTCCAATCACTATGAGGTATTTAAGTTCCCCATACTGTCACCTCTGCTCCTTTCAGCCATGTTTCCCATTTATCCATAATAATAGCCCTCTCCACTAGCTTATTTTGAAAGACCTGCTGGCCCCTTTATGACTAGGTAATTAGTAGTCATTTTAAGGTCTTTCTCTACTGAAGCTTTTCCTGGCACCCCACACTTTTTTGGCACTTATATTCAACCCAGGTATATGGCGTTTTTACATGCTTCTTTGTATTAGATTTTTTTTTTTTTTTAACCATTAAGTTTTCCAACCTAGATCATGAGACCTCCAAAAACAGGAATAATTTTGCATATTTCCCTATATACTCTAGAAGAGAGAAAATTGTTATCAGAGTGTGCACACACATTACTCATCTAATAATCTATTGGTGATGATTTAATCTAGAATTTGCATATATTTGCAAACATTTATAGCAACTATTATATAAATATTGTGAGACTAAGTAAAGAACAGAAGCAAGTTTTTGTTGTTTTTTTCTTCATGTAGTTTCTTTAAATTAATTTTTTAAAGAAGTTGTAGGTTTACAGAAAAATCATCCATAAATTACAGAGGTCACATATATCTCCTTATTACTAATACCTTTCATTAGTATGATACATTTGTTACAATTGATGAAAGAACATTTTTATAATTTTGCTATTAACTAAACTCCATGGTTTATATTAGGGATCACTCTTTGTGTTATACAGTCATATATTTGGGTATTTTTAAAGTTTTTATTCCAGTATCATATATACACCCTAAAATTTTCCCTTTCAGCGACACTGAAATCTACAGTTCAGTGCTCTTAAATACGTTCGTAATGCTGTTACCATCACCACTATCCATTACCCAAACTTTTCCATCAAGCCAAATAGAAACTCTGTACAATTTAAGCATTAACTTGGAGTCAGGTTAAACCTAGATTTGACCGACACTTTTACTAATTAATTTAAGTGACCTTGTAATAATTATGATCTCTGAGGTCCTGTTTATTTTTCTTAAAATGGAGATAGTAAAACATCCTTTCAAGATATTGTGAAGATAAAAGTAAACAGAAAAGTGAGAACACCCTTAACAGTTCCTGAATGCCCCCTTAAATGGTAGTAAATGGTGTTTTATTATTACATTTTGATGTACTTACAAATAAAATTGAAGAGCTTTTTAATATAACAATATCATATTTTACTTTAAAAATGTTGCTTATGTTTTACATTTAGCATCTAAATAAACTAATGTGAAAAATACTATGAAATGATTATAGTCATTTCATTCTGTGGCTTTTAGTTCCACAAAAGATTAGACATTATTTAGGCAAACTGAAATCTATAATTGCTCTCTAGGACTTGGAAAGCTAATCTACAAAATAGATTAACCCAGAATGACAAAACACTTCCCTTGTGTAGAATTTGTCTCACTCGAACTTATATTTACTGTATATATGTGGCTGCTCGACTATCACAGACATTGTGCAAAAAGCAATAACTTGCATTGACATTATCTGCACCATGTATGTCTGTATTCAATTACATCCCACCTCTAGCAATTTTTTTTCTACACTGCATCGATTTGGTTGTTTGGGTTTTTTTTTAACCTTTCCTCATTTCTTCCCTTTGGTTCTCTTTAATTCCAGATGGTACATCAAAATGTCTTTACTGATTGTTTTGTAATAAAATCTCTCATGGCCAAGGGGAATAGATCTTTGTGTTTATAGGAGAAGAATCCATTAACAAGCCAGGATGCTGGAAGAGTGGTTCTTAAAATATACCCAAAGAATTAGTGCCTTTTTTGGCAATTGTTTCTTTACTTAAAGGTATTTTAATGCTGATGTGAATGAATTCTAGGTCACATACACAGTTCTGAGAGGCAGGGTCATGGGGAAGAGAAATCATAGTTTAGTAATCAGCAGACCTTGAATTGAAACCTGACTTTTTCTTTCACCATTTTTTTTTTTCTGTGATTTTGAACAGACTTCTTAACCTTTTTACCTTCAAAGAGTGCATCCATAAAAAGGTGGGCTATAACTGCAATAGCATTATAGGGATTCAAAAATGTTTATGATAACACTATTGTATTATCTAGGAATAATTGCCAATAAAGTAGAATCTGCTCATATAACTAACTTTCTCAGGAATCAAAATTAGAATTTTTCCAAAGTGGTGTGTGTGTATGTATATCTGTATAAGTTGAAATGTGCCTGTGTACATCTGCATATATAGTCTTATTATAACAACGTTTTTATCACCAATCCTTATATAACTTTGATATTTTAATAAAAAATAAGAGCAACTAAATGGGGTAAATTATAATTTACAGAAAACGTATCTTATTGACAGATATGCCCAACTTAAAATAGAGGAGGCTTGATGTAACAGGAAGAGATTTTTTGTAACATATGAAGGGTTTATATAAGCTTATCCTCAAAATTCTTGAGCACCACACAAGGATTTTACAATGTCCTGTCACCTATGTTTGACAAATGCTGATGGTTTACAACTGCAGTAAGTACCATTAATTTATATTTGTAATACATGAGTTTAATGGTTGGCTTATCCTCCCATTGGAAATCCATTCTAATCTATACATAATGGATATAAAGTGTGTCCAGGAAATGTTTTCCAATCAAAAGCTCTAAGAAGCTGGACTCTAAGGATTTAAATATATTATAATGCAATGCAAAGCAAATTGTTGCTTAATCATTCAATGGGATAGGAAACTCTGAGAAACAATATATAAGAAGACATTAATGCTGAGTTAAGAAAATAGATACTGTGTAAACAAATATTTGGTTTTCTATATTTGAGTCTCATGTGTAAAACAAGTGATACAATGGGTTTATGTAAAATTGTTTTGTCAGTTAAGTCATTTTTACCAAGTGCAAATTCTGTGTAGAACCAGGTGAAATGTACAAAATGGCTATTTGGCTTAGTGTACAGATATGAAAAATGCAGCATTGAAGTAATATAAACACAAATATACTTTCAGTGATATTCATAAAGTTGAGCACTGAGTTGAAAAGACAAATAATAACTCCTTTTGTAACTTTAAGCTCCACAATCATCAGGTAATGTAATACACATCTAAGTAAATATCACACAGTTATTATCTTCAAGGAATTATGATATGTTGCAATTGGAAAGTACCATGTAGTTATTTAGATCGTCGATGTGGCTTGTATACTTTTCTCATACGCTGGGTTACCTGAGAAAAGAAGCATTTTTAGAATCCTGGGTATATAGATGGTGGAAATATCATCAACTTCCTTTTTCTCTTTAACGGCTCATCTCTGCCTACATCATAATTTCTTAAAATGATTTCTAGCACTGCATCACCTGCCTACCTTTTGTCTCTATAGCCCCTTCATACCTCATACTATAGACTCAAAATTATAAAACTATGAGAGTACCCTGTATACAATCCTGTTTTGTGCTTATAAACTTTTATTCATTTCAAGTGCTTGTTTTTGCACTTGCTTACTCTACTGTAAATAAAACCTGGCTCTGATGTTATAATTCCTATTCTTTTCCTCATTCTAGTCTTCTTTCAAAATCTGAAAAACCTTAAGCATTTTTGCATTTAGGCCTACCTCTGTTACTACTGTTACTTTATATGTTGATACGTTCAGAATATTTCATCTTTCACCACTAAACTTTAAATTCCTTAGTGTATAGAGTATGCTTATTTATCATTTTGCACCCAGTACCTGACCAAGTTAAATGTACTTTTTAAAATATGCAATCCTGTGTAAAATCAATTGCTAAAAATTTGAAAACAATTTCTTTTATTTTGAAATATTTGGGACACATATGATATTAACATAGTATAAAGAAAATAGATTTGTCCTGTATCTATTTTAGTGATTAAAATTCTATTTCTAGTAAATATATTACATAAAAGATATCAGCTTATATATGTGTAATTTTAATATATTTAGAAATAATTTATTCTCCTAAATAGAGTAAGCATTTCTTCTAAACCAGAGATTTTTCAACAATAAAAACATATATTCATAAGTGTAAATTTCAGCTCACTCTCTGGTATAATTGTCCTAAATTATAGATTCATGAATCTAGATTAGTGAGATTTTACTATCGGGCATATATTGTAGGATCTCTTGAGGGTATTTGTCAAAGATTAATATAAATCTAAAAATTATAAAATTATATTTTCATTACTCACAGGCATGAAATTAAGGTTTCTTTGGGGGAAGTATCTGTTCCATATAATGTATCATTATTGAAGATAGATACTTGGAAACTCAGTTTTATATAGTTAGAAACTAGAAGAAAATAAATGATAGTAAGCCTGTGTTGAGAATTGGGGCAAACTAAAATAAGGCAGAGAAGAAAGATATGCTATAGATAAACGATGAAACAAAATACAGATTTAAACCCTTAGGCATCAAGTCCGGGAAATGGTAGCAGCAGCAGACATATCATGCTATCACACAGTCATCCCAAATGGAATGGTTCCTTTGGAGCCCATGAGTCATTCAGTCTGCAAGGCAAAGACACTTCTTCCAAAGCAGCAATTGATCATGGGCTTACAAGTAGTGTGGCCATGGTGTCTGAATACAGACTACATGTGTACACTTGAAGAACCCTCAGGAAACTAATCAGTCATGTCAGAGACACATATAAACAGTAGAGCAGCATTGACAGTCCTTGTCATTGCATCTGGGTAGAAAGGGTAGCTTTAGGTAAGGTATAAAATAGTGCTTCTGGAATTCCCCAATGGGATAATATTCATTTTTATACCTATCACACAATATTACTGAAAGTTGTTTTTTCATGTTTTTATATTTCAAAACAAAATTTCTAAGATTTTTATGTATTAGAGGGACATGATTTTTGGAAGCTTTACCAATAGAATAGATTATTCCAAAACACATTTCCACAGAAAAATATTTGGTTCACTTTTACCCACAAAATGTGTGCACACAAAATGACATTGACCTTTTTATATACAATTTCATCAAGAGAAGGAGGTTTGTATTAGCAACTCTCTGAACCCCAGAGAACATAATAGGCAACCAAAAGTGTCCTATAATTGATTTCAAGTTATGAAAGCAATTGAGGATGGATCATTAATAAGATTTATGGAATTATAATACATCTTAGACTAAGATTTAGGACATGGTTGCATCATGGGTTTTGGAAAACTCAGTACGAGCACAGCATGTATATTAAAAGGATATTATACAAATTCATTTATAGTCACCACTTTATAAATGAAAATACATTAAAAGATTTGCAGTCATACATGGAATTCTCCATAATTAATAGAGCTACTTGTATTTAGACTATAAATTACTTAACAGAAAAATTGAAGCAGACAACTTCACACTAAAATTTTACCAGGATTAGTCAATTGAGAAATGAAAATGAATACATTTTTGTAATTATAAATGGTTACAGTAAAATTTGACTTAAATATATGTATTTTCTTCTAGGTGCTCCATGAATGAAGTACTATTATTCTTTGTATCAAGCCAGGGTGAAAAGAGTACCTTACACATTTAAAATAAAATGATATCTAATACACCTATACCATGTATAAATTATATAAGGTATTTAATGTCCATACTAGTAAACTCAGACAATATCATATGGTTAATACTTTACAGAAGCTTATTATTTAGTAGGATAAGTAAAACATTTTATCCAAATTGTCATAATACAAAACAAAAAATATTCTGTTAAAATAAATCAAATAAAGGTCTGTGAAATAAAAGTGGAGGAAAAGGTTACTCTTTTTGGTAAACCAAAGGAAATATGATAACGGAGGTAATAAAATTTTAATTGTTAGCATGGGAAAAAGGGTTTCAGGCTTCAAAAGTGAATGAGACCAGGGAACACACACAATTTTCAGTAACTACAGTTACTCAGGCATGGTAAAAACACAGGCTTATGAGGAAGAAATTCAATGACAAATTATGGACTATTTAATGCTATATTGTTGTGGTTTGGGCAATGGAGAGCTATTGATTTTTTGAGCTTGGAATTTAGTATTGAAACCTGGGTTTTGAGAAACTATCTTTGATTGCAATATAATTTGAAGATGATAAAATCTGGAAACAGCAAGTTCTATCATAATTTTATTACAATTTATTGTAATTTATTACAGGTGATAAAGTTTATAGAAAGAAATTTACAGATATGAATAGGGAGGAAGAAACTATAGAACTTGTCAACCAAAAGATTGTGGGAGAAGGAGTGTTAAATGATGACATTACAGTGAATATTAAATGATTTAGAACACAGAGGAAGAATATAAAATTCCAGGGTGAATAGAAACACAGACCTTGGTCTCATAAATGGCTGGAAGGCCAGCGTCAGAGTTCAGGAAGGATTTGTGTTATTGGTATAGAAAAGAGAGACAAGTAGACTCAATACTGGGCACTTGTGAAGTCAGAGTGGGAGCCTTGGAGGGAGGAATCCTACCAGTAGCTATTACTCCATTAATTATTATTTTCTTCCCATGACTTTCAGGAACACATTACCACATCTTTCCTACCTCTTTGGCTGACTCTTCCTGGTACTCTTTGTTGTTTCCTTCTTGTGGAAAACTGCTTTTGCACTCTTTTCTTGGCCAGCACATCTTTCTTTAGATGCACATTACCCCAGGATTTCCTTTGTCCGATCGGAAGAAGCAGTTCTAGAAATGTCTTTATTTGTCACCTTCCCCACCCAAACTTGTGAGATTTAGAAAACAACTCTGACAATAGCTTGGTCTCTGCCTTGTCTTAACTGCTGCCACTCACTTTACCCATAGTTTCAGGTCCATCGGAGTAGGTCTGTCCTGTTTCCAGCCCGTCAGAGATGGACAGGTCTTGAGCTCCAGTCACAGCGCTGGATCATTTGTCCTACTGGGCTGGTAGTGGCTTCTTGTTCCTGATTTCTGGGTTACCTCAAATATCCCAGTTTGGCTTCTCGGCTCTTTTATTACTTATATAACCAATTTTATGTATTAAATGCCTTCTGTAAATATAGGTTGAGTGGTTTGTGAAATTTTTCCAAAATGAGTAAGAATAATTTGAGCAAGGTCTATGCCACATGTAATCTTTGAAGAAAGCCAACATAAATTTGATAGACTATTTAGAATGGAAGAAGCTAACGCTATAACACACAGCCTGCTTATTTTACAGATGATGAAACTGAGGTAATAAGAGCCTTACGATTTGTTCATTAGGCAGGTATTTGCCATTTGTTAGAGAGGGAGTTTTCCTTGTGTTGAAGCATATGACTGATTAAGTAGGAGAATACAAGAATTTAGGTGGTCATCCTCAAAAGATAGCTTCATTTTGGGAGGATGAATGGGTGGAATGGGGTTAATATTGGCAAAAAGCAGTTGTTAAAAAGGTTTCATTTTTGTTTATAGTGGTGTTTCAGGGAAAAATAAAACTTCAATTTTAATTTTTCAAAACTGTAGTTAATTAAGCCAAAAAATAATGAGAGAGAGAGAGAGAAAGAGAGAGAGATTAAGAGGCCAAGAGTATACTGTAGGAGTTTATAATTACTGACCTTATAAATTATCAATATCTGGAAACATCATTGGGTCTCATTAAATTTATGTTATTGAAGAACTTGGCTGGAAATGACCAGCAAAAGCTATTGCAGTCAAATTTTCCCTACAAAATTGCATATATTATATATAATGGGCAGTTTATTCAGCAGGAGCATATTGATGCTATAACCAAAAGTTCTGTTAGAATATTATGGGAGATTCTAATTTTGTATTCAGAGCTTCTTAAGCAATGATTATTGACCCATGAGAATGTGGTCATTATAAACAATAAAAGACTTCTTTATCATTATATTTATGCATTTCTGAATGCCATAAATTTATATCCATTTTCAAATGATTATGGTTACATTACATTAACTATTTTTGGTGTTTTCAAGCAGATAATGAGAATTATGACTGTCCTAGATGATTTTAAAGTGATGATATAGATTCAGATGTACCTAATATACAGGATAGTAAATTTATGTACTAGGAAAATGACTAACAAGTGGTTCCACAAATTTAGCACAACAAACCAAAAATGAAAGTTTTAAATTTTAGTATGTTATAGTATAAGAGATTTAGATATTAACTGCTTGCCAACTTGACAGGCAGAGTTGAAATCTAAACTAATTGCTGAGTTTTCCTTTTATGCATTAAAAAGTACATAATTAATCATTCAGGTTTAAAGAAAACATTTCACTTGACTATTTTGAGAGACAACAATTGATAATAGTCAGCTCTAAAAGACTTAAGAATTATATTCCATTAATTCTTTCCATGGAAAGAATGAAACTATTTGGACAAACAAATAGTTTGAAAATGAAATAAAATAATGACTTGGTTATAACTCCAGGTATAATAATGAGTCTATAAAACATAGACTATACCTTTTTCATTTATATTCTGTTTGAACTCACTTCAATAACAAGACCTGGTTTAAATGATGTTGGTAGCTTTAAAATAAGTTAAATTTTTTGACAAGCTCCTGATAAAACAATGGTTGTATATGTATACATGTGTGTACTTATGTGTGTGTATATATATACACTTGTGTTTATCAAATAAGATTATTAATTCATTATTTCTTCCTTTCTGCATTCATTCACTCAACAAATATATAGTAAGTGCTTACTCAGGCCACATGGTGTTCTTAATCATGGGAATACATTGATGAGTAAAAGAGACAAAAGTTCCTCCACTCATGGATATAGGGCAATAAATAGATAATGAGAGTTTGAAGCTTTGTATCCCCCAAAAACATGTTCTTAAACTTAATCCACTCATTTGAATTAATACACTGTTGTGGGTATGAATTTATTGTAAGTAGGAACAAGGTGTGTTCCTACTCAATCAGGATAGGTCTTAATCATATTACTGGGGTCTTTTATAAGCAGAATGAATTTCAGACAGAGAGAAAGCCACAGAGGGAGCACCCAGAAGATGAAGCACCCAGGAGAGGCAGCCATGTGCATTGTCCAGGACCAAGGATCACCTGCAGCTATCCCCAGATTGCCAGTCTTCTTTGGGAAGAAAGCATCAACTTAATGACACCTTGATTTGGACTTTTCCCAGCTTCAAACCCATGAGCCAATAAATTCCATTGTTTAAGCCAACCTGTTGCACAGTATTTGCTTTAGCAATGAGGAAACTAAAACACACTTTGAGGAAAAATAAAGCAAGGTAGAGAGAAAGAGAGGGGTGGGATGCTATTTTTGAGTATTTAGTTGGTGAGAGTTAAGGAGATAATATAAAAATCTACAAAAATGAATTTATGGAAGGGAATCACAATTATCATTGTTAATGGAAGGAACAAACTGATAACTTCAAGAACAGTCATGCAAACCTGTGATGGAGCCTTTGATGAAAGGAATTAATAGTTGTAGTTTCATTTATTTTTGCATCCTAACCTGTTTGTAGAAAACAGAACGACTAAAATCTCAATTGGAAGGGTTATGATTTTTGGTTGTAAATTTAGGCATTATCTTTCACAATATATATTGTGATTGTCATGGAGATGGTGGAAACCAAATTTTTCCAAACAGAATTTTTCCTAATTTATACTCACTCTGTTTAAATAGCATATGACAGCATAGCCTTATGATATTTTGAACAAATCAAAATAACTGTTTATGATAAAGAGAAATCATGAACAGTTGCATCAATTTCAGAGTCAAAACACTGTGAGTTTCCCAGTTTCCCACACTCAGCAGTACATGTGATGGACTTACTGTGTGAATAATTTCTTTCCTAATCTATCATTCATAGTTGTGACTTTTTTTACCTGCCTTCAAAATTCATGGAGAAAATTGGTGTTTTTAAAAATATTCTATGTAAATACACTCATTGGCATTAACTAGCATCAACAATATAAGTCTGAATATTTTTAAAATTGTATAATGAAAGTGCCTACATTTTGGTATATTTGGTAAGGCATAAGACATGCATTTTATTAAGTGAACAATTTTTTGAAATATATTGAGTTACACATTTGAAAACTTTTGTTTTATTTATTGTTTTTTAATACAAATCAACTATATTTTAGTCTTCTTTTTAAAGCCATGCATTGATATCCATGAAGTATGGAACTTCAGTTTTCATTTTATTTATAAGCACATTAATACTAAACTGGCAATACTTAAATAGTTAATTTTTGCTAGAAATGCAATTTTAAATGATGATATTTAAGTTAAAAAAATTAGTGAAGCCTAATAGAAAAATTGCATATTCATGTGCACACATTCCTCGAGCAATAAAGGGAGCTATTGACTCTGGACAGCTGAGTCAAAATTTCATTGATCAAAGATATTGTGCCAGAACTATATAATGCTAATTTATGTCTTCTTTTGTGAGTCTGATATGCAATTATAATGAATTTCAATATTTGTCAGCAATAATATATTCTATTAAAATGAGTTTGTATATACACATTAACTGAAATGTTAGTTTGGTTATGTTTATCCTTAAAACTTTTATAGTTTACAAACTTTTTCTTCTTTATTTGTTGATTATAAAATTCAGAAATGTTTCCTTTGCTAATTTAGGGCAATGCAATTGTCTGTGATAGTTTAGAACAATAAAAATAGTCTCTTTTATGGCATTTTCCCCTTTCATTTGGAATGTTTCAGCAAGGAGACTAATTGGCTGAAAGCACTTAATATTATACAAATGTTTGATAGTTCTCTGGCATATTCTAGAGTGTGGCTGCATTTCTACTCTTAAGCAGCCTAAACATTTTATCATCCATGTCCACACAATTTTCACCTGGTTAATAAGTTCAATATTTATTCTTACTTACTTAAGGATTAACACAATTCTAGCTCCTAAGAGGGGTAGGAGAAAAAAAATTGTAGATATCTGTTTACTCATTTGTAAATTTCCATGTTGTATCAAATCTAGAGCATTTCTTGGAATGATAGGACAAAAAAAATACATTTTATAAGGCTACTAATAATTCAAAACTATTGTAAGTGTAGCACTGATCTACTTAAAGATGGGAGTAATTAAGGAAGAGTAGGATAATTTCTGATAAAACAAACAAACAAACAAACAGACACTTAATTATGTACCAAACCAGGACACTCTTAAAATTACAAGACAAGGTGTGACTGACCTTGCAGTTAAATGTTCTTATCATTTATGGAACTTTTATTTCCCTCATTCTTTTTTCCATTTTGATCCTCTCTCCTGTTTACATCTATATTTATTTTCTACTTTTAGAAAATGCTATGTATTATCTATTATTATAAGCAATTTAATATTATTTTGGGAGCCAAGTGGAGATTCAAATAAATAAAATAAGCATAGCTTCAACAAAGTATATAAAGTGTTGACCATTGCCAGGAAGTCATAACTCAAGGAATTGCATTAAAAATGCAAAGAATGCATAGACCATTGTCAAAGACAAAAAGGAGAGAACAACTACCATGTTTTGGAGTAGACTAATCTGAATAAATTAGAATGCATGTTAATTTATTATGGCTCATGATGCTATAAATCTTTGTATTCTCAATAACTGCTATATTTTTGGTGTATGAATTATGCCCTCCCACACACAAAAGACATGTTCAAATCCTCAAATCTTAATCCATGTTCTTGTAGAAACGAACCCATCTGTAAATAGGAACTTTTAAAGATGTTATCATTATTTAAGGTGTGGCCAAATTGAATCAGTGTGCATTAATCCCTATGACTGGGGGCCTTATAAAGGGAAGAAATTCAGACACAGTCAATCAGAAGAAGCTCAAAGTCAAGAGAAGCCCAGAATTCAGAAGAAACCAAAAGAGCAGACAAGAGAGAGAAGGATTGCCATGTGACAAAGAGGTTGTTTACAGATTGGTGCAATTATAAATATAGATACTACATATTTTTGTAAACAGGTTTTTATATGAATGTAAATTTTATTTCTCTAGGGTAAATATAAGAGAGTAGAATTTCTGGGTTATATGATAAATATATGGTTAACAATACAAGACACTATGAGTGCATTTTTCTAAGTTTCTGTAAAATTTTGCATTCCAAGCCATGTATGAGAGTTCAAGTTACTCCACATCTTCACAAGGACTTTGAGTTTCCAGTATTTCTTTTGTTTTTATTAGAGAATTTGTGGCTTTACACAAAAATCATGCATAAATACAGAATTCCCATACAACACCCCACTACAAACACCTTGCATTGGTGTGGGACATTTGTTACAATTGATGATAGTATATTTTTACAATTTTATTATTAATTAAAGTCTATTTTTCCCAGTCCATAGCTTCCTTTTTAACTAATTATCTTAGGAGTGCTATTTTTGAAGAGCATTCTTTTTTAATTTAAATAGCATACAATTCATCCACTATTCTTTTATGAGTACTGCTTTTAGTGTCATTTGTAAGAACTCTCCCAGTAGCCTGAGGTTATGAAGATTTAGCTAAAAAATGTTACAGTTGTATATTTCACATTTAGATAATATGATACATTTTGTGGTGATTTTTTATTAAGGTGTGAGGTCTAGTTCAAGGTACCTTTGTTTGTATATGATGTCATCTGGGAAGCAAAATTGCCCTTGGCTGAGAACCCCTGCTATATGGTTAAGGCATTGCTTTCCTCTGGCTGGTTTCAACACTTTGTAATTAGTTTTCAGCAGTTTGATTATGATAAGTGTGGGTGTGGATTTATTTGTGTTAATCCTGTCTGGGGTTTGTTCAGATTCTTGAATCCGTAGGTTTATGTCTTTTGCCAACTTGGTAAGTTTTCAGTCATTATTTCATCAAACAATATTTCAGCACTGCAATCTTTCTTCTCTCTGTTTGTGACATGAATGTTAGAATGTGTGTTATTGTCCTACAGGTCCCTAAAGTTCTATTCATTGTCTTTCAATCTCTCTCTCTCTCCCTTTCTCTGTCTGGTGTTCAAATTGGTTAATTTCTATTTATCAACTTGAAGTTCACTGACTCTTTCTTCTGTCATCCCCATTCTACTATTGATGCCATCAAATGTGTTTTTGTTGTTGTTGTTGTTGTTTTAATTTTGTTTTTTGTACCATTCTGTTCTAAATTTACTATTTGGCTCTTATTTATTTCTTCTTTAGATTTTCTGACACATTCTATCTTCACATTTGTTTAAAGAATGTGTATTCCCAATTGCTTGTTTAAGCATTTTTGTAATAGCTGATATAAATTCTCTTTCAGTTAATTCCAACATCTCTGTCATCTCGTCATTGGTATCATTTGATTGTATGTTTTTTTCCATACACATTGAGATTTTCAAGGTTCCCAACATGCGTGTAATTTTGGATTGTAACTTGGACATTTTAAATATTACATTATAAATCTCTGGCTCTTATATACATCTCATGAAGAAAGATGGTATTTTTGTTTTAACAGACATAGACTCAGTTAGGTTCATTTACTTAAGTTCCAACTCACTTTCTGTGGCCTGTGATTCCAATGTTACTTCAGTTTTAAAAACCTTTGCAGTCTATTCAGATCTATTCCATATGGCACCCAGAGTTCCCTCTGAGACCTGGGTAGAATTCTACCCATTAGCTTAGTTTTCAGTATCATTGTTATGCTAGTTAACATCAGATCCATGCATGCTTAAATTCAGGTTGTGTCCAGACATTCTTAAGGGGTCATTTTCCCAAGCCCTTCCCTTCCATATCTCCCCTCTACATCCCCATTTCTTAGGACTCTTCTTTTCTGTCCACTCTTCAGAAATCACCCATTTCTGTGACTGTGCTGCTTCCTGGCCAAGCATATAGAGGAAAGACTATCAATAGAATTAAGCCTTGTCCTACTGGTGCTGCTTTTTCAATAAAACGAGAATGATGTTATACATTTTCAGAGTTTTGCCTCCTGCAAAACTGACCATTACTGGGATCACTACTGACACCATGACATTGCCTAGGGGCTAGGGTGCAAAAGAGGGAAAATAAAAATAAAAACAAATCTGGGATTTCCTCCATGATCTAAAAATTTAAATATGTCCTTGCTGATTGTTCAGTCAAGCTTCTCCTAGATCTTTCTTTCTTTGTGTACCATGACATGTTCATCTAGGTTTCTGGCTGCATTGTGTTTGGATGTAGGGATACTGAGTAAAAAGCAAATCGAAACAAAACAAAAATCACAAAAGAATAATAAGTAAACTCACCACAGATCCACTGGTTCGGTGGTTTTTCACATTCTGGTGTCCTTCCCTGTTCTGTCTGATGTTACTTAATTTTTAGAGTCCTCAAATAGCTATGTCAGGTATTATATCCAGATATTATAGTTGTGGTAAGTGGGAGATAAAGGGCAACATCCATTTATATCATCTTGTCTAGGACTCTAGCTTAAATTATTGCAAAAACCTTGTAACAGGTATCCTTTGGTCCATGGACACCTATTCATCATATTTTACTAATTGTGTGATGGATGTAGTGAAGGACAAGGTTGAAGGTAGGGAGAATAAGTACAAAGCTGTTTTAGTTGTCCAGAGTGTTGGGGACAAGATTCATTTATTTGCCATGTGAAAATTTCTTTAACTCTTTCCATTCATTCTCAACTACTAGTACCTTCTCATAGATTTATTATTAAATTAGTTTTATTTCAAGACATTTTAAACAACTGAGTTAACACGAGTTATATTACACTTTAATACCAGTTGCTTACACATTTCCCATGACCTGACATTGTTCCTTCAAAAGATAATCTGTTAAGAAACCGTGAAATTAGTTTCCTTTATCTTCCTGTGAATATTTTTTTACTGGTTTATTGGACAACACTCTGAACATCACATCATTTTAATTTCAATTATTTTAAATGATTTTACTTGTTTCCATAAGCAGCCCTTCCAATTTATCAGTAAAGGACATTCCACATACTTTCAGCAAGAAACATTCTTCAATAGATGAGCCACTTCATATTAAAAGTTTAGAGTTAAATTGAGTATAATTTAGTTTGCCAATAACATCAACATTATTGGCAAAAAAAGGTAGAATTAGTTGCCTTATATTTACAGATTACTGAATAGTTCATATTTTATTGAAACCTACAGGCATTTGTTTTGAATGGTGTTGATCAGCACAAATATAACAAATGTGCTTACACATATTCTGAGATTGCTCTGAATAAAAGCAAATTAATACTTAGCTTCAGCTTAAGAAGTTTTATTGCATTTTGTTATTACTGTTTTACAGAAATAAAGTGCAATAAGCAAAATGATAAGTAAACTTATGTCCTTTTTTTCCAAACTTGAAATCGAGACACATAGACAAAATATTTGTTCTCACACTATTTATATTTATGGATATGTATAAATTTGTATATTTTAATCTGTTTGACAATTTATGGAAAATTATATGAGCTCACATATAATTAACTACTTTTGTGAAATGTGGCTTCTTGGTTTATTTTGTTGTTCCATGTTTTCTTTTTAGAAAGAAACAATAAACTTTTATTAATATATTACAAAGTTAAGTCTTTTAATGCTCATCATCAAAGAGTTCTATTTATTTAATGAGAGAAGACAATTATACTTCCTCTTTGATCTCTAAGTCTTTCACAGACTTGTCTTAACTTTTCTCTTCTATTCCACATTAAATAATATACTTCATTATTCAACAAGTCTTTTGAATGCTGTAGTAATTCAGTTGCACATGTTTAGTGTCAGTGCCATCATTGACATCTATGAACTGAAATTTATGCAATGCACCAAAGTATCATTGCAGCAGCCATGCAAATCATTATGTACTCAAGGCCTGAGGGAAAGAAATCTGAGTCTTAAGAAAATTAGTCAGCAACTTGAAGTCCTTTAATGGGTACAAACAGCATTCATAATAAAATCCAACTCTTTACAGAAGGCCCTTCATAAATTGAATACTATCTGTCCAACTTCAACTCTTTTACTTTAGGTCCCTTTTGTCCAATATTATTGGCAATCTTTGTGTCTTTGCATTTGCACGCTCTTCCTTCTGTGTGGAATGTCTCCTCACCCCCAACTTTTATTTCACTTGGCTAAATCTTGCTATTCCTTCAAGTGTCCACACAGAGGTTAATTTATTGTAAAATAAAAATAATAGTAATATTATTAGTATTCATATAAAATTGCACATCACTATGCATATGAAGATGACTAAGAATGATTTTTGTCCTCAAGCAGCTATCCACTGGTAAATCTTTTTGTCTCTTCAAACTGTAACAGATGCCCTTGTCCTGTGTCCTCAGAATAGCCTTTTCATATTTCTATAGCAATACTTAATTCCCTAAACTATAATATTCATCTACTGTAAGAATCCCCAATAAACTCTGAACACTGAGCTGCATTATAGCAGAGTATCTTTCATCTTGATATTCCTAGGATATAGCACAGACACTGACAAACAGTATTACAACTACACATATTTATTGAAATGATTAATACATAAATTGAATGAACAGAGTGGTCCATTAATGAATAAGTATTAAAAGAAGGACATATATAAGTGATATTTTATTTAAAAATAAACTTACCTCATTTTCATACAACTATTTTTATATTTAACCATTTTAGTATACACCTTTATAATTACCAAGTAATATAAATACAGAGTTTTCACTGTACTGTAGCCATAATGACTTTTATTTCATTTGTAATGATTTTTTTCTGCAACCAAACAGTGAAGCTTTTAAGGGCATAGGAGTTAGATGCTATTTATCTTTAAATTCATAATTCCAGATGGTTTTTACCTCTTTTAAGACATTGAATTTTTGAAAATAATTTCTATTATTTCCATGATTACAGTCTAAATGTGGCACTTGCTTATCATCCCAGTGAGTACCTAGGACTCTCCCATGAACTCAAATATATATTTTGAAAGTGGAATTTGTTCCCACTGAGAAAACACAAAAAAATATACTAAATGAAGTCTTGAGGGGAACTTCCATTAACACATTGAAAAAGGTTCTAAAGGTTGTAAAGAGATTTTTATTTTGCTTTGTTTTAATTTCAATTCTATTTAGCATGTTTAAGAACTACAGTTGTTAGTATGGTTGCTACTAACTGATTGAAGATATTAAATTTAATTTTAAAAGTTAAAAGTAGTAAAATGTAAAAGTCAGCTCTTCAGTTGTACTAGCTACATTTCAAGTGCTAACTAGCCATCCATGACTCATGGATACTATATTGGACAGCATAGAAGTACAACATTTTCATTATCACATATCCATCCTATTGCATATTTCCATGTGTTTTAAAATAGAACTATTTGGTAAATGACATAGAAATAAGCAAAATGATAAAATCATAAAATAAAGAGCTATACTTTTATATTTTTAAAAAATAATCTATAGGAGAAAACTATCTGCACCTTATATATTATATGCCCATTTCCATCATATGGGTATAAAATTTTATTTAAAAACTCCAACTGAAAAAGTCATCCCATAATGTGTAGTAAGCATTGTTAAGAGCTGAGTTGAGAGCTGAGCTGAGCTGCTAGTTGTGAAAGGTAGCCAATTAAAATAATCAAAGCCAAAATGGAAATAACAGTAAAGCCTTTAATCACTTACTGAGATGGCGTTCCCTTGTTTCATTCCCCCCATGGAATGGCATCACCAGGTGAGGTTCAGCTGGATCAGTGCAGATGTGAGGGTACAGCTCACTCTCAAGGGATCCCCAAACAAAAGGCTCCTGCATCTAATGGACCAGAGGCTAAGAGAGTTGGGAGGATGTTAGAAGGAGATACTGAGTCAGAGTGGAGAAAATGTCTTTAAAGTCTTCCCCTCCTTTCCCTGGATAGGGGATTCTCAGCAGAGGACCTGGAGAAGGCCAGGGGTTAGCAATATAGATATGAGTAGGAGCATGATCAGTCTGAAGGCCTGAGTCCATTACTGCAACTCCCTTCAGACACTGGGTGTGTGCCAGTTCTGGTGGGGAGGACAGCTTCCCCTTGAAGCCTGCCAGGTAAAGCCTTCATATTGCCAGGACTGAAATAAATCAAATGTAGGATTTTGGACAGGAGCTGGATTCCTCAACCATATGAACTGTTAACAATGGTATATTTAATGGATTTGAATTGCTCATGGTAAATGGGATCAGAGCCAATAAAAATTTAGAGTAGAAGAGAACATTTCCATGTAAAATAAGGAAGTCATGCTTCAATTAAATTATTTCTGTACAGTAGATCATTCATTTTATCTTTGGAAGCACAGATCATAAACATATTACATATAGCCACATTGGTTGTTCTACTTTTAGTTTTGATATTCTAAAAGGTAAGTGATATTTAATATTTAGTGTAAAATTGAAGATTCAGCCTTTTGGAAATACAAATTTGCTATTTCAATTATAGTGGACAAACCAAATTGGCTGAGGTCTTGTATCAAATTCCGTGGAGTTGCTGGGCTATGCTTTGAAGGTGAAGATCAGTCTCGTTTTCAGCACATTGACAAGCCAATTGGCAGCCTTTGATTTTTGAAGAAATTTAAATATCTACTAGGTGCAGTTCTTTTTTTTTTTTCTTTTTTTTTTTGGTTTTAGGATTCAGTGATGAACAAAATAGACATTCTCTTCTCTCTTCTTGCTAGATGTCAGTCTTCTCTGAGATACAATTTTCTTTTATTGGTCCCCAAAAAGAAAAAAAAAAGGAAGAAAAGAAAAATATAATTAATAATATGGATCTTATGACAATTGGAGGAATATTCTTAGGAGAGATGGGAGCAAACTTTTTTCAGGGCTGCTTTCCGTCCCATGAATCTTCCAAACTTCTCCGTATTGTGTAGGACCAATCCATGAGCAATGAACAATTTCAAATGAACTAGACTTAACTTGTGCTCTTGGTACCAAAGAGACCAAATAAGTCAATCTATCAGATGAAAAATGAAATTATCTGAAACCCACATGATGATTAGGAGAAAGAGAATCACCTTATTAAATGCAAAACTTACTACTTCCAGTCAGCACTGCTAAATCATCCACCAACGTGCTCATGCAGGCCATCATCACCTTCCTCCTTTTCCTTCCTCCTCCTCTTTCTTTTTCCTCATGAAAAATTGATAGCCAAAATAAGTTCTGAAAAATAATCACCTTGCTCCTATCCTAAGAATTTTCAAGAGCTTTTGGAAGGAAGGAAGGAGGAAGGAGGGTAAAAATAAGGAGGGGAAAGGAACACAAGGAAGGAAGAAAGAGTATTTTGAGAGCAATCAGCTGTCTTCATCTGAATTTGAATCATTTTACTGGTGATCATGGATAAACTTTCACAAGTCACCTCCTAAATATGCACTTAAACAACTTAACAAAATATGACAGGTTGGATCCTCCTACTTGCTACATAGGTATTTTCAACGAGAGAACTGATGCCACTAGTTCAAACTGTACTCTTTCAAACTGAAGTAAAGTGGCAGCTTGGCATAAAATCAGACAGGGTTAATGATAGTGAAGCTGGTGGGCTGACAAATGTGGGCATTCTTTAAACAGCTCTTTAAAATGTTGGCTGCTGAAGTGGTAGGAAAAGTGATTCATTTGCCAAAGAAAAATAAAGTATAAATTAAAATTAAGAAAAGGAAACAGCCTTTAGAAAATAGATTCTATCTTAATTTGCTAATCCCTGGCTTTCAGAAACAAAATAAATTTCTCCAAAGTGGATTTTTATCTTTTGAGTTTAGCATTTACTAAACTAAGATAATTAGATTCAGCAACAAAGATCCAGTTTTGATTTTTCTCTATTCTATAAATTATATGCTTTCATTTTGACCTTCAGCTGACTTTGCCACTAAAAACGCTACATAGACTACAGTAACAAAAAGACTAGCTTAGTGATTCATGCAAATTGATGCATATTTTATTGTTCTGTTTAAACCAGCACATTGTAATGTTTACTATGCTTCACCAATATATATTTGGAAGTAATTGGACAGTTCTAACCAGATGAAATTAGTTCTTCAAGTGTAACAATGCAGAACACAACTTTTAACTGTGTTTTAATCATCCCTAAGTGCATTAGTAGGGTTCATTCAGTTATAAATCATATGTTTTTGCTTTATTTTTATGGTATAGAGGAAAAGTTTTCATAAATATTCAAGACATACAAAATAAAAGACGTAAATATGAGATGCATGAGGAAGAGAGAAAAGCAGGATGAACTCTAATAAATTTGGCCTACCTAAAACTTGAAAATATGTTAATCTAGTCAGAGATGCTTTTTTCCTTCATATTAGCTTTTGGGTGGTACCTTTTATTAGAAAACAGTCGGCATGAATTGTGTAATAACAGCTGCAACTCATTAAAGGAAAAATATATCTTTAACGAGAGTCTTTTGCATGCCATCTCTTTCTCACACGAAAATTAACTATAACAAGAATAATTTTCCCCTAGGAACTATATGATAGTCACTTTTGCCTAACAAATTTTATTTTCCACTGCTTACTAAGCCTTGTACTGCTACTAATATTAAAACTATTAAATATCTCAAAAGAGAACTGAAACAAATCAAAGTTATAGTATTGTGTCCCATTACTATTTTTAAATTCTGAATTTATATGTTAATGTTTCCAGGCCTCACCAGTGTGCCAAACTTTGTCAGAGAGGAAAAGTGATAGAGTCTATTGATTTAAATGGCTTCCGAGGCATTATTTTCACTACAGATATAAAAAACTGGGAATTCTAAGATTTTACTGATTAGATTTGAGTAATAAATTGGTGTTTTCAATGTATTTAAGAAATGTATAATACTGTTTACCAATAGAGTGGCTAAACATACTGGCTTGGGCGAGATATTCTAAAATACATACCTTTCCAAAGTTTTTCAAGTTCAAATTCTTGTGGAAATTTACTTTTGCTAGATTTTGCTCATTTTTAGGGATACTAATGTTATGTACATAAACCCCAGAAAACTTGAGCTTTTCAGGATTCTTTATGGATGATTCAAAAATACATACTGAGAACATGTCCATTGGAGGAGCTTATGTTAGTTCTTGTTAACTGGAAGCAAGAAAACACTTGGGGAAGAAACTCTAAGTTAAATAAAGAACATGTAGATGTCAAGACAAATACCTAATGTAGCAGATAATATTTCTCAAACATTTATCTAAAGCCTCATTAAAATTTCAGTCTGGTGTTATTTTTTTTGTTTCTGCTTTTGTTTTTCCTTTGGGGATTTAGGAAGCAAATTTCACATAGTAAATTAGAGCTTGTCATATAGCACATGGGGGTATTAACAGTGGTCAGCACAGCATAGGTTAGACCATAAGAATAACCATTTCCAATGGTTAATAAGCAACAGAAAAAATAATCTAGTGGTATCAGAAGTCAAAGAAACATAGAATTTTGTATTTGACAGGCCTATATTTGTATAGGCGGCAAGGAAATCTGGGACATTATAATTAGTAGGTGACAAATATTTAAAAGAAGAAGCTAGTAACAAATATTAGATCAATGAGGACTGGGTTCCATTGACGCAAAAATTAAATTGTGATTTTTTTAAAAAGTTTTACTGTTTTACCCTAATAATTTTAGATTACATTTAAATGTTTAAACAATTATGGAGAATGACTGAGAATGAATGGATAGAATGGGACAGAAGACTTGTGGGGAGGGGAGAGTTTTGAAATCCTAGTTGAAATGAATAAGTACTGATTTGAAACACATAGATGCATTGCAGATCAGCTTTAAAGGCCCTTTGAGGTTGAAGACTATGACTTTGCATGTATGTGTGTGACATTGCACTGTGTGGTAGTATGATAGATTTGGCAATGAAGCAAGAAAG
This sequence comes from Cabassous unicinctus, assembly GCA_029593785.1. Classification (NCBI taxonomy): domain Eukaryota; kingdom Metazoa; phylum Chordata; class Mammalia; order Cingulata; family Chlamyphoridae; genus Cabassous; species Cabassous unicinctus. Next base: position 45,450 of record JAQZBX010002931.1, read on the forward strand.
GGGAAAGATTGTGTCCAGTGAGTGACATACTTCAAATAGTAAGGCACACATGTCTATCTATGCATAGTTAAATTGGATCCTCACAGCTATGAGCTATAAATGTATAAACAAAACAAATGAAATATGCAAAAAGGAGAAGAAAGGTAATTTGGAAAACATTTTGGAGAAATTTTTTTTTTCTTTTGCATTAGACAATAGGGAGAGAAACTGATATTCAGCATCATATAAACTGGAGAAAGATGATATTGGAGCTGGTTTTTGAAGTGCAGGCATTCTCTATTTCTGAATGTAGAAGCACTATAAAGTGGAATGGACACATGTTTTTACTATAAATTTGAAATTCCTTCATAGGAACTTAAGAAAAGTGATAACATTTTTAACATTTGAAAATTTCATTTAAATTGAATAAATGCAAACTGAATTTAAATATGAATTTTTAATTGTGGTTTCAATATTGATTATTAAAATAATTATGATGAAGTTCTGGTTTCAGAAATGGCAGAAAGGCTTGTAATAGATTATTCCTGCCAAAAGTAAAAATTATAAAATATGAAAAAATAGAATAATAATAACAACCAAATCTATATGAAGGCTCTGGATTATGACCAACAGTAGAAAGAAACTTGAAACAATTTGACCCTTGAAAGAAGGAAGCGCTATAGGATGTGATCCATAATTATATGATATCCTTCCATGTATATATTGAAATCAAGAACAAAATTCCAGTTTTGGATAGCCAATTCTAGATTGGCTTAGAATTGAGGTCTTTTTCTATCCTTTTCAACTGGGAAGACTTTAATATCTAATCTATTCTCTCTCACTCTCTTTCTCTCTCTCTTGTCAAGGTCTATGAAAATATAATTTTCCTTACAGCCATCACCTTTAATTTTGTTTCACTTGCCCATAAAACTTTTTGCCAAGTTTCAAAATGTATGATTTTTCTATTCAAGGTTTAATTGGCCACGACTTTCAGTTCTCTCCTCATCAGCACACACATTTTTATTTTCCTGATTGGTAATCAGTCTTAAAGGAGTAAATACCTTCTTAAGGGTGAATCTGTCAGCTCAGACTTCTAGTTGATGAATCCCCAGCAGTATGACAGATTTACCATTCTGTCTTTATACTTTTTTCATTTCTCCACTTTTTGTTTCAAATTCCTATTTTACTGACCATTAAAGTCATGCAAGTAATATATGCTACTGAATGGGAAAACAGAACAGAGAATTTGTGTTCTTTTATTTTCTGCCAACAACTGACATGTTTGATGGGGGAAGTATTTATGGTTTTATTTGGCTGTTATTCTGTATCTGATGAAACACTATATTCTGATGTGAATATATTTGACATAACACATTCTTGCTACATTTAAAAATAATGTACATTAAACTGAGCTTCAATATTTATAAAGATCTTGTTATATTTAAAATGCAATTTAGTCTCCATAATTAATTAATGTCTATAATGCCCATTGTGTTGGATCAAATAATAAGACATGTCATATTGGGGCTACCTGGCTCATTGATAAATGAGAATGTAGAAAGTCTTTATATTGAGAGATATATTTATAGCTTTATGCTATTTTCAACAATTAATTAATTTCTACTATGTTTCAGTAAAACAAACAAAAAAAATCCTTTCCCATGTAGAAATGCCTTTAAAAGAGAGATAAAAACTAAAACAGTTAAGAAGCAAAATGTGTAGTATATTTGATGGTCATTATAATAAGAATGATAATGTGTCAATATTTATTATTTACTATTTTGCAGGTACTGTACAAATACATTATGGTATTTAAAATTATTGTCTCTATTTTAAAATGGAGACACTGAGACACAAAATGTTATATGTGTTCCCTAAAGTCACATAGCCAGGAAGTGGCAAAACTGCTATTTGAATTGGTCTCCAGCAGTGTACTCCAGAGCCCACGCATCTAAGCATTAAAACGAACATTACTTAAAACCACAACAATCCAGATGAAATTGTGTGTGGCCCAAGCAGGGTATGTGTCTGTGTTTGGGAGGAATTTGTAGGAAGAAATAAGGTCAGAGGCAACTAGCATTTACTGAATTCCTGTTATGTGACAGAATTATTCACATTCTAAATTGAAGTATAATTATTTCACTTCCCTCTTGAATCTTTATCTGTCTGTATCAATTCATGAAAATATCCTGGAAAATGAGTCAGTTCAATTGGAAACAATCACTCTTCTTTGAGAAAATGATTGGTAATGATTCTCTGAAAAAAATAATCTATATCATAGAAGCAGATATCAGCACAGAAAAAAAAGTTATGTTGAATATAATATAAAACTCCTTGTAAAATACTTTCCTTTGTCACTCATGTAAAAGTGTCTACGTGTGTGCAATAGTCACATTGTTATGATGTTTTTCATAACTTTACTTTTCACATGTCAATTATCTTCTGGGCTGTTCCTCAATCTTCCTCTTCTAAAATATCCTCTTACCCTACCGCCTTCTTGATTGTGCCCTGTCAAAAGAAAAGATTTGATTTACTCTTCAGGTGAACAGTAAACCAGACGGGTTAATTTCAAAACCTATTTAAACGTGTTCTCTTCTATGTCAGTTAAAAATAGAAACATTATTTATGTCTCGTTCTATAAATTTAATAGTGGACTTATTTCCTATGCTTTGAGACTTTTTTTGAGATATTTGCCTGAAAGAACAGTAAATTCTTTGTTCCCTCACAGAATTTAAAATCAATTTTAGTATATAATGTTTGTTAAACTAACCAAGAAGAGTTTTTGAAGACCATTAGGTGCACTTAAACAAATAATAAAGAAAAAGAAATATTAGATTTTGTACTTTTTGATGAAAGCACTGCCTACCGTTAGTTCAACATTGAAATGTTATTCCAAGACTAATATTATATGTGGATATGAAGATTGCTAAAGTTCTAGTTAAAAGAGAAAATAGAGACTATTTATTCCCATTTGAGTCTACTTCTGTTTGAGCCAATTTCCTCCCATTAAAACAATAAGTTTGTTCTATATGGCCTTACTATGTAAGGTATCAATAGCAAATGTAAATATGAGCCCATGATTATATATTAATGAAATAAGGGTAGAGATCTGCTTCCCAGTCTGCATTTTATGTTTATTTTAAAATATCGTGTTTTCCTTATTATGAAAGTGATATACATTTATTATAAAATATTTAGAAATCAAACAAAAGATATATGAAAAATATAAATATAAATTATTCATATTTCAACCAGTTGTGATACTTTAGCTGGAGTTTTCAACCTGAAACATCTAGATTTTGGATTAGTTTTGTGAGATAATGAGGTGATACTAATCTCTCAAAACTAAACTCTTTACATGCAAATGTTATGTTATATTTATTTTTGTGTCTCAAATGACAAGCATGGCAACTGCCATGTATTAAGTAAGCAAACCCTTTAATCAATTGATTTTCTGTAGCAAAACTGTTTTAAATGAGTTCATACAGTTAACACTATAAAAATAATAGCTATTATTAAAATTAGGTATGTTTAGTGAATTGTTGGCAAAATATGTTATGTTTTATGAAGAGACTGTTTAAAAAGTAAAATAATATTTTGTTTCAAAAATGTCAAGAAATCACTTGTTAACACCTAAATTTATACGTGCATTAACACATGCTTTTTGAAGCATGACCAGAAAAAATTTATGTGTTTGCAAAAACTTAATAGCCAAAATTCGTTGCACTCACCAGAATACCAATCTCTACATGCAGAGTGCCTCTGCACTGATCACATGCTATTGGTTCATGTAAAAGGTTATGGGATGATTTAATGAATAAGCCTCACTAATTAACCTGTGTAAATATAATTGTATCTCATCCCATTCTATTTTACTATTTAGTTTTTGGGTCATTGTATTCCATTGTATTTACTCAGACAAAATGGAATTGATTGGTTTCTTTTATTTTGTTTTGAATAGATAAGTGGTAGAAACTACGGATTTTGGATTAGATAACTAGGATATTACTGTGCTATTCTAATTCCTTCACATAATTATGCTATTTTCATCAGATGTTTGCGGAAATACACTTATAATCAGAGGAAGTTAGGAATCACTTAGCCTTAATGGAAAGGATGCTCCCTTTGGGGAAAGGAGTGAAGAAGAGTGGGAAGGGGTGGGATGAATCTAGAAGAAGGATTTCTTTTATATTGTTAGATTAATGAATTTCACTTGCAGGTCTCAGTCGTGGAATCAAAGGCTAATGGACTAAAAGTGGGAGTAATTGGTTGAAATGTTAAGGTACTTGGAAGATTGTCAAACATATTTAGAGGCATATTTTGTGGTATTGCATAGTAGCCTTTTAAATCATTTTAAAATGTTGGGGGTGTGGGCGGTGGGGAGCATGGGAATCCCTGTAGTTTCTGAGTAATATTTGGGCAATCTAGGCACCTTTATAAAATGTATATATATATATATATATAACAAATAACATTTATGTAAACAAATGCACATATATGAATATGTATTTATATATCATTTTACAAAAAAAAAAGAATATAGGAACAGGTCCCTCTGAGGAGCGGAGGCAGAAGTAGCAGGAAGGCATCTGGGGCAGAGGCAAACCACAGATGTGACAGTTGAGAAAGGCATCCTACAGAAAGTATAAGGGTACACTGCATAAGGCAAAGCTTTGTGTAGCCCTTACATTATGTGGGCTGTCAATAGCCAGAGGTTGAATTCTGGACTTCCAGGTCTCACAAATACACCAAGAGTTGAGATGCAGGGTCACCCGGACACAGAGCTCATTGATGAAGTGTTCTCGAATGAAGGACCCACAGATTCCTACACTGGAAGCTAACATGCAATTCTACCATGATGTATAAACTTTGCCAGCTTAAGTACAACATCATGTCAGGATTGCAGGGAATTTTATAAGTAAGTGTTGGCTTAATTGATTTCCTGCTATGCAATAACACAATTGAAAGTAAAACCCAAAATTTGTTCAGAGACAGCCAGAACTAGACTCTATGAATGGAGTGATTCATGATGCTAGGACAGGGCATTCATCACTGGTGTGTCCAGCTGAGCACCCAGCTGGCCTGAGGTTAGGCATGGTCCTCCTCTGCTCCATGGCTCTCTCTGTTCACAAGGCATGACATGGTCCCACCACTCTTGTTCTTGTGTCTTCATGGTATATGTGCAGAGGATTTTCTCTAGGCCTTGTGAGTGTCATTCCTGCCTCCCATTCAACTCCCCAGCTTCTGATTCCCAGTAACTACATTTCTGACACATTTATGCATTGGAAGACTGATGTTCATACTCCACTGCAACTTTTCAATTGCTTAAATCATTGCATGTATGTCAAAAGTTTTTATATGTGTTTTGGAAAATCCAACAAACAGTCTCCATTTGGCTAATAATGCAATAAAAGCATAATAATGAAAAAAAAATAGCTTAGTTTTTCAAAGATATATTGTATATACCCTTTTAAGATATTTGCAGTTGTCCAATATTCCACCAATGTTTCTAATAGCTGTGATAGTGTATCTTCTCATAGGACATATTTCAATATTATTCACCATTTAATAACCATGACTTCCTATTTCAAATACTGCAAATTGGTTGTTAGTCCACCCTACATAAATTGTATTTTAAATAGTGAAGTCATTAACACTGATTTTAAAATTTAATTGTAAAGGAAACATTCAAGTAAAACAGAAGTCAATATTGATTCAAAGAAAAGTTAACTTTTATATTGTTAAGTCAGTGTTATTAATGATAATGACCGGTGCTTTCTTTGATTTCAGAAAAGATTAGTGATGTAGTAAAATATTTGAATTATTTTTATGGAAAAATTCCAAACTTCAATTGCCCTTTAGACGTTTTTTGTGTGAATATTTTAATTTTCTAATCTGCAAAATTACCAAGTTTGTGGTGGAATTTTAAATTAAATGAATATTTTATTGAGACATTTAGGTTAACTGCTAGGTTATGTTCCATAATAAATCTCTGCAAGAGGTGTTTTACCGTTTGTCTTTGTTATACAAATACATGAAAAACGACTGCGAAGTCCTAGAAGTCAATATCTAAAAGTCAAGGCACTGGAAGTTATAGGACCGTTGAAAGAGTATAAAATTTCTACAGCTTTCATAATAAAGTAATAAATATTTATTGAGAACCAACTGTACTACACAAATACATAAAATATAGACAAATACATTTTTGTTTAATTAAACACATATGCATGTATTTTTAGTTAATTAAACTTTCATGTTATCCACCAGAATTTTCAAAGTATTGGCTTTGTGTGATACACAATATCTTTCAACTTTTTCTCTGAAATATTTATAGTGATTTCCCTTTTATTCATTTATGATGGTATGCTTTTCCTTCTTAGTACTTTTTTCACTTATTTATAGATGTCTCTTAAGTTTATTACTCTTTTTAAAAAACAATTTAATTTTGTATGTCTTCTCTATTGTTTTATTCTTATCTATTTCCTTGCATTCTTTGCTTATCTTTTATTATATCCTTCCTTCCTCTATCTTAACTTGTTCTTTTTAAGTGTCTTCAAATCAAAACATATAGAAACATTTCATAGATTTTCAGCCTTTCATCTTTCATATATATATTTAAGGATATAAATTTCCATATAAACATGTCTTTACTTGTTCACACAATTGTTCAAGTCAAAACATGTTCAATTCCCCTTTTATTCCAAATATTTGGGGATTTTCTAATTATCACTCTACTCTTTTCAGAGAATATACTCTGTGTAATTTCACTAATTTGAAATTTGTTTAGACATAATATAGGGTCCATATTCTTTGTAAACTTGTAAAAAATGTTTTGTTTTTTTTTTGGCAGTTGTTGTATGCAGTGTCCATTAGGTCAATTTTTTAATTTCCTATTTCCAATACTGAATTTCTTCATATTTTTCTGGTATTACTACTCAGTTACTGAAAAAAATAGGTATATTAAATTCTTTAACTGTGATTGTGAATTTGTCTCTTTCTCATTTAAGTTCTGTCAATTTTTGATTCTCTATTTTTTTTATTGAAAAGAAATTCACGCAACATAAAATTACATTTTAAAGTGCATATCACAGTGGCATTTAGGAAATTCACAATTTTTGCAACCACCACTTATATCAATTTCCAAAACACTTTCATCACCCCAAAAAGAAATCCCATGTCCATTAAGCAGATATTCACACCATTCCATCTACTGGTAAACACAGATTGTTTTCTGTGTCTGTGGATTTACCTTTCCTGGATATATCATATAAATGAAATAACACATCATGTGATCTTTTGTGTTTGATTTCTTTCTTTCACTTATAATAATGTATTCATGTTGGAGGATGTATCAGCTCTTCATGCTTTTTATTGCTGAATAATGTTCATACTACATTTTGTTTATGCATTCTTCCATTTATAGATATTTGGGTTATTGCCACTTTTCACTACTGTAAATAGAGCTGCTATAAACATTCATTTACAAGTTTGTTTGTTTGTTTTAAACTTACTTTCAATTCTCTAGGGTATATATCTAGGAGTGCAAATGCTGGATCATATTACCATATGAAATGTGAAAATAGAGGTAGTTTTACTTCTTACTTTCCAACTTGAAATACTTTTATTTCCTTTTCTTGCCTAATTGCTGTGGCTAAAACTTCCAGTATTCCCAATATTGAATAGAAGTGTCAAAAGTGTGCATTCTTCTCTTGTTCCTGATCTTAAAGTGAAAGCTTTGATTATTTCAATATTGAATTTTGCATATATGTCCTTTATTAGGTTGAAGTTTCCTTCTAATTCTAGTATACCGAATTCTTTTTTTATGAAAAGGAGATGGAGTTTCGTCAAAACTCCTGAGTCCATGGACATGATCATGTTTATTTTTCTTTAGGTGGTTTATAATGTTGTTCAAAATCTTCTCTTTCTTGTTAATATCCTGTCAAATTGTTCTGTCCATTTTTGCAAATGAGTTATACGATAATGACCAATAATACAAACTATTATTATAGGCCTGTCTATTTCCCTTTCAATTCTGTCAATGTTTGCTACATATATTTGGGACCCTATTGTTAGGTGCATAATAGCACTTCTTTGTCTCTTGTAATATTTTTTACTTAGTCTACTTTGTCTTATATTTAGTATAGCTCCACTTCTCTCTTGTTTACTATTTACATGGAGTATCTTTTATCATTCTTTCACTTCTAGCTTCTCTGTGTCTTTAGATTTAAAGTGAGTCTTCTGTAGACAGTATATAGGAGAGTACTATATTTTTTATCCTTCTGCCAATCTATGTCTAATAATTGGAGTTTAATCCATTTACATTTAAAATAATTACGGTTAAGGAAGAACTTAATTCTGCCCTTGTAGTATTTCTTTTTTATATGTCATAATTTTTTTTATTTCTCAATTCTTTCATTTCTTCCTTCTTTTGTGTTTATTTGATATTTATTTCTGAATACCATTTTGGTTCTTTTCTCATTTCATTTTCCATACATTTCTAAATGTCATTTTCTTGCTAGTTACCTCGGTGATTAATATTAACCTCTCAAAACTAGAGCAACTTATTCTGAATTAGCACCACCTTAATTTTAATAATATGCAAAAACTCTACTTCTATACAAATAATTCCCCAAAGTTTATGCTGTTATGATCATAAATTAGATCTTTATACATTGTATTCACATTAACATAAGCTCTTGTTCATTTTGCTACATTCTTTTTTATCCTTCTGCTCCTCAGATGAGATAACTTCAATTGAACTACTTTCAAGTTTGCTGATTCTTTCTTCTGCCTGCCCAAATTGCTGTTTAACTCCCTCTAGTGAATTTTTCATTTCAGCTAATGTACTTTTAAGTTTCCAAATTAATGTTTGGTTCTTTTTTGTTTTACAACTTATTATCATTTTATTTATATTCTCTTTTGTTCATCTACTGTTCTGGTTTCCTTTCTTTCTTTGCTCATAGTTCCCAATGGCTTTTTGAGCATATTTATGATAGTTGATTTAAAGTCTTTGTTCAGTAAGTCCAATTATTTTGCTTCCTTATGGACACATTTTGCTAATTTCTCCTGTAAATGGCCCATACTGTCTTGTTTATTTGCATGCTTCATAGTTTATTTGTTGGCAACTGGACATCTGAACAATATAATTTGAGAACTCTATATGTCAGATTCCTTTCCCTC
>JAQZBX010002931.1:54708-68463 GCA_029593785.1 Cabassous unicinctus
GAAGGAAGGAAAGGAAGGAAAGGAAAGAAAGAAAGAAAGGAAGAAAGAAAAAAGAAAAGAGAAAAGAAAAGAAAAAAGAAAGAGGAAGAAAGCTCTCCTAGTTTTGACAAATTGGCTCTGTCGTGGGGTACTGTTTCAATAATTAGCTGACTAAATATACTTTAGTCTTCACTTCTTGCTTGCACTCAGCCTATAAATCAACCAGAAATGAAAAGTTAGTGTCTTCCAAAGCCTTTTCTGAGCATGTGTCCTGACATGGGCATGGGCACAGCTTTCTAAATCTACCTGAATTCATGGACATGTTTCAATAACCGAATTTACCAAAGAAACTCTCTTTACAGCTCTTAATTCTAGGCTTTGGGCATACCTATTGCTTGCCTTAACTTTATCATTTGCCTCAGATAGCAGCAGCTGGTTCATTTGCCTTACAATGTTTTCAAGGACTACCGTCTTTATATTTGCTTTTCCATTTGAGAATTCTGAGTTTGACATAACAAACTCTTCAAGAAGATCCCAGACAAGACAAAACAGATGAAAACAATTTTTAGTGAATAAGCTTTGTTCTGCTCCCTCCAGAATAGGGACCAAGGTTCCTTACTGGACACTCAGACCATAATCTTAAAAACTGTCACCATGCTGGGGAAGGGGTGGGGCAAAGGGAAGTAAAAGTGGCACAAATCTTTCCTAATTTTTCAGCCTTATTCTTGATTCAGCATTCACTTGGTTGCTATAAACCTTTGACTATATTCTAGAGTTCTGACAAAATTGATTCTGACAGATTTTGCTCATTTTAGAGTATTTCTGTGGAAGGATAGCTGCCACCTACTCTACCATTTTGCTAATGCCACCCAATCTGCTTTTGTACACTACATACACATTAAAAATTGCAATAGTTTTCTACCCAATTGACTCATCATTTTAGAATATCCATCCTCATCTCTAAGAGGACTTCATAACTTAAACTCTAATTTGTCTGCTTCTATATATACACCAGGTATTCCTTGGTTTTGTGTTTGCAAATTTTAGCTTTTTTCATAATTTGAATCTCAAATTATCTGTGAACTTATATTGCATGTGTCTTTTTCATGCATCTTATTATTTGTTACATTTAGCATTCAGTCTGTATATATTTGCTTTGGAGAGAAATTAAAATAGACTTACATAAGTAGTAAGTACTTTTTGTCTTATTAGTGGATTAGAAGAAAAAAAGTATAAAGTTATTAAGTCTTCCCAAATTAATCTGTATTTTCAGTTCAATTTTATTAAAAATTCCGGTATGGACAAGGGGGAGATTGGCAAGCTGATTTGAAAGATGTATGCTTTTTAATTTGCTTCTTGGCAATTTTACTATGCATATGGCTAGGTGTGGTTTTCTTCCTGTTTATCTAGTTTTCCTGCATGTGCTCACAGAAATTCTTAAATATCTGGCTCGATATGTTTCATAAGCTTTGGAAACTCTTGGCCAGTGTATCTTCAAGTATTGCTGCTACCATATTCACCCCTCCTCAGCTTCTGGAACTTCAATAATACATGTGTTAGGCTTTTTCACTGGTTTCCATACGTCTGTTAGATTATTTCTGTTTTAACGTTTTTTTTTTCTTTCTGTGATTCAGTTCAAATAATTTCTATGAAACTTCTTTCTACACATCTTTTCTAATTCTGCTATCTACTTCTGAATCTCCACACTTCTTACCTTCTGTAATGGCACATTTCATTTATAGCATTTCCATTTCATTACATTTGCCATTTTTCTATTTAATTTTACATTCTATTTTATTGATTCCAGTTCTATGGTGAAATTGTTCAAGTCTCTCCCCTTTCTCTCTCTCTCTTTCTCCCTCCCTCCCTCTCTCTGTCCTTCCCTCCCTTTTAATTTTTAACTTATTTGTCATTATTATTTCAAGGTTGTTTTCTTAACTCTTCAAAAGAAATTGAAAATCTTTTTCTATTGTTATTGTCTCCCCTTTCTCTGTCATCATTTGGTCTTATCTCTGGGAAAGTTTGGTGATTTTTGTTTGAATATTGAACATTGCATATAAATATTTGTAGCAAACGTAAGATGGGTCAGCCCCTCAATGATGGATCATGTCCTAGTTCTCCTTATATAAACAGTATTTTGCATACCTTGACAATGTGGCAGTGGTATCATAGAAAAATGTTAAATTGCTCACAATTTATAATTTATTTCACTGGATTTCATTTGCATGCATTGCTTTTATTGCATACATTCGGAGAATATACATGGATATAAGTATATACTATAATATATATATATTACTATATATGCATATTATTATATATCCGTATGTAAATATATGTATTGCAAGAGAGAGAGATGACAATAGAAAAAGATCTACAAGGACTTTTGGAGAGTGAAGAAAATAATTTTTCAATAACAATGATAAGTATGTTAAAATTTTAAAAAGAAAGAAAGAGTGGGGAGAGAGAGAAAGAGAGAGAACTTTGGAGAATTTCACCAGAGTTGGCATCAATAAATTTCCTTATAAAAATGGAATTGTTTTCTTTATTTAATCCCCCCTCCCAATAATGTACCTTTAGATGAATTTACATAGCTTACATTCTGATATTATGTGGGACTCTGTTCTGCATATCCATTAATTTTTATCATTTAATCTCCAAAATAATGGGAACTGATTCTCTTGCTCCTAAGTTATCTATAAGATAGCACACACAGCACTTCAATGTATGTCCTGTTTTTGAAACAGAATATGACCACTGTGTCAGGAAAGTCTTGGGCTCATGTCTTGGTTGGTTCACTTTCAGGGCCTCTGATAAGATGATGAATTTTATTTCTTACTCTGTGGCTGTGTTTAAATTGAGTCTCTGCCACTTAGTAACTATTTCCATATCTTTAAAGAATTATGAAACTTTTCACTAAGCCTGTTTTCTACTCTATAAAATGGTAATAATATTACCTATCTTACCCAGTTGCTGTTAATATTTAATTAGATATTCCATATAATGTACTTAATATATTATTTTGATTACTCTTTGTAAAATAAGCACCGAACAATAGCCTATTTATTAATAATACTATAGTAATATTCATTTTTAATAGATGATTTTTAGAATCATTTTAATTGCTTATTTTGAAAAATAAACATGACATTATATACAAGGTTGATCAGCCCATTTTACTACTTAAAACTAAGGCTACCATCTATTTCTTAGATCTAAAATTATTGCTAGGATTACTCTGAAATTGTTCTGCATATGAGAACATCAAGGATTTTATTTTATTTATTTTTTTATTTTTTTTCATCAGGGATTTTAATATCACAACTTGTCCTTTGTGCCAGCTTGGGTTAACATAACTAAGATATCACAAAATATGCAAATCATTTATTACATTTTGTGCATATTCTTTGCATTTTCTTTTATTTTTATTCAATGGCAGATTGATTGAGATGTTTCCATCTAATTGAAAAATGCAACAGTTTATTGGGCTAAGTGCTTAGAGGGTTACAGTTAGAGAGGTTTTTAATTTTAGTGTCAAGATTCTGTTGCTGCTGCAGGCTATTCACCTCTTTTCGGTATCAAGGTCACCAAAAGTGTCACCTGCCTTCTTGGATGTGCAGACTACCTGGCAGAAAAGAGGTCTGGAATTCTCACAGCTGGTAAAGAGGGACAGAGTGTCTCAATATGCTGCATGTAACAACAACAAAAAGTTTATTTTTCTTACATTGCTGACTTACAACTTTACTTTAGCTTTTCTTGTTACATTTCCCTCTGCCAATATTTGCTCCTTGGCTTATTGGCATTGCACACACATATCTGTCTTTCAGCCATTTCCACTCTAGGCTCATATGCACTATGATTTCAGCAATGTATTTGAACAAAATTTATATAGTGGCCATTATTCTTATATTGGTTTACAAGACTTTCTTTTTATGTGTCTATATATGTATTTGTTTTTATAACTTTCTATTATTCAATTTTTTTCTTACCAAATATATGTGTGATTTGTCTACAAAATCTACTTTCTTAGCTAATTACTTGTTTATTAACTTCTTGTGCATTCCATATTTTGTGAATATTTTCATATGTAGCTTTCATTTCTATTTTTCATTATGATGTAAAAATTAATATTGTTTATATTCATCTGCAACAAACAGTTATTATAGTCAATAAACTAGACAGCCCAGAGAACCAAAGCAAGTATGATTTTCAGCCTGATATTTTTACAAAGAAAGGAATTGCTATCCATAATCTTCAGGATTCATCAGCTAACTGCCTGGCAATCTAAACCTGAACAGCCACAATATTTAATATCAGCTTCAGGCCCACCAGCTGTGAGAAATGGGATATACTTTGCTAACTGTGCAGCCCACATTTTTGAGTTGTTTAAACCAGATGCAGACCCCTAGCCTTTGGTTTCCAATATTCTCCCTGCTTACCTCTTTGCTATGTTGACCCAGGTTTACAGCTTATATTTCTATTTCATTTTTTCTGTTCCTTTGCTTGATAATTCCCCTCTAAACTAGAATTTTCCTAGGAACCTCAGGACTAGAGTGAAGAAAAATAAAATCCTATGCTGCAGCACAGAACAGTTTAGGATTGTCTTTACCCTTCAATGACTTTAGTTCCCTGAGAGAAGCTTCCCCTAAGTTACAGAGAAGAGCAAATCTGGCTGTGTCATGAAAGGACAGTGGAGATAAGTGCTGTAAGCTGGGAAGTATTTCAAGAAATTCAAAACCTGGAAATAGACTCAGAGCAGTTGGCACAAGGAGCGCAAACTGCGTATAGCAGAGAGAGTAACCGAAAGAGCTCACGCTGAGGGCATGCTCACCAAGTCCCAGGTTCGCAGGATTTTCCATGGGTTAACTCTTTCACTCCTCATAGATACAATAGGTACTATTATAATCTACATTTTATATGTGAGGAAACGAAGTCCAAGAGAGAATAATTAACTTTTGTAAAGTTACACAGCTAACAAGAAGTCAGGCCAGAATTTGAACCCTGGCAGTCTGGCTGTTGAAGAGTACATGGTAATCATTCTGTTATATTATGTCATTATATTGGAGCTAGTGACAAAAATTAGTGGTAATAAAAAAAATGAGTAGAAAGGATATTCCTGTACCTGTAGCAGCATTGATCATTCTGAAAATTATTTGAGATGGTAATTGTGATGGTTAAGATACAGAGGGCAACATCACACATATATGAGTAAGTAAGGTGGCAGTATAATTTGTCATCCAAACCTAGGCACATGGCTTTGAGGATGAAAATGGGGCTTTTAATAATTACGTTGTGACAACAGGTTTAATTCAGGATCATTCCAGGCAATTTGGATACATGATCACTCAATGTGTAAATGCCTTCCCCAATACCCCATGTACAGAAAATAGGCCAACATAGAATATTACTCTGTTGATCTAGCCAATGGGAGTAAGCCAGGAAATAATGTTTTGTACTGATTTTTGTGTAAACACTCTGTGCCACAGGTAAGTTACCTGCTGTATCTATTACAGGTTTTCAGAAAAAAAATATTATACTTTACAGATTATCCTTTACAGAATTTCATTTTAATGTTGCTCCCTTGGTTTCTATTTCAGGATATAATAAGAAATAACCATATGAAATCCATTACTGCACCCTTATCAAGATGAACTTGTGGCAAGTGTACATTATATCACCCAGTATCCTTTCTAAAGATATCCCACAGGAAAGAATTCCTTTGGAAATCAATACTAAAAAAAAAATATATATATATATGCCCACTGAAGAATAGATAGGTTTACTTTTCTCTAATTTTGAAAATTATTTGACTATTTTTTGGTTTTAATTTGGCTTCTAAAATACACTGTTTCTTCTAATTTGCATCATTGTATTCTCATACTCATATCCTAAGAGTATCTTTATATTTATTCTCATCTGGATTTTCCACCTCAATTTTACACTCTTGAAATCTTATAAGTGCCTTTTTATACACAGCTTTAAGTTGTAAATGAAATGGGGTTAACAAGGTATCATAGGCACCTTTAATTTGTAGCAAATCAGTAAAATCTGAATGCCTTTCACTGTTTTCTGTAAACAACTGTTGGCAGTGTTTTGCCTTTATTTTTTTTTATGGTGAAATAGCTAGACTAATGTCCACTGATTGTAGAATCAATGTTTCTTTGTGGCTAATTTATATATACTCTATCCTCTAAAGCAAAATAAGGGTAGCATTGTTCGGAAATTATTTCAGATTCCAAGTGGGGATGTCTAGCATAACACTGATCAGAAAACCATGTGTTTCTTTATTGATCCTCTGTCAAGATGTTCCTTCTGTTGGTGATAGTAGTGTATTGAAGTCCGCCACTATGATTGTAGAGACATCTATTTCTTCCCTTAGTTTTGTGAATATTTGCCTCATGTATTTTGGATGTGCTCTGGTTAGGTGCATAAATATTTGTGATTTTTCTTTTTTTCTTGGTAGATTACCCCTTTTATTAATATAGAGGGTCCTTCTTTATCTTACAACAGTTTTGCATTTAATACCCTATAATTTTGATATAACTTTTCTGTAATCTAAAACTTCTCTAAAAATAATGTTTATTATTATGAAAAATGAAAATTTTTCTAGAACAAAAAAATAAAATAAAAAGAAATCCAGGTGTTAATCTTCTGTAGCACAAGGACCAACAAGATCCATCCTACCCAAGTGTATTAGTCAGCCAAAGGGGTGCTAATGTGAAATACCAAAAACGGGTTGGTCTTTATAAAGGGTATTTATTTGGGGTAGAAGTCCACAGTTACCAGGCCATACAGCATAAGTTTCTTTCCTCACCAAAGTCCTTTGTCACGTGTTGGAGGAAGACAGCTGCCGGCGTTTGCCAGGGTTCAGGCTTCTGGGGTTCCTCTCTTCCCGGGGCTGCATTTCTCTCTGGACTTAGCTCCTGTTTCCTCCACAAGGTCAGCTGTAGACGATCAGGCGAACGGCTTGCTTCTCTTCTCCTGCGGCCTTCTTTCCAACATCAAAACTGCTTCTCAAAAGACTGCTTCAACTCTGTTCTTTGCCTTGCCTTTTATATTCGATTCCCCACCCACCAAGGGGTGGGACTCAAAGCCCTACTGACGTGGCCCAGTCAACGCCCTAATCATAACCTAATCTTGCCCAGATTAACAGATCAGTTTACAAGCATGATCCAATTATATTTTTGGGATTCATAATTATATCAAATTGGCCAATGGTTACATCAAGTAATTTTTGCAAATTACTAGATGATGTCTATATGAAAATATTACTGGAAATAGGAGGGTGTAGTTCTTTAGCATATTTAATATAAAATTTCATAGGTTGTTTCAGATGAAGAATTTTGTGAGGGTTGAAATTTGAAAGAACATTAGTCTGAGTCTAATTGAAATTGTTATATATTAAACTGGAAAGAGAAAAGAGTCATCAACTGCACCAAATTCTAGAACAATCACAACAAGAATATAGCCTGGCCTAGTGCACCTCTCTCCAACATAATGAATGAAAATTAGACCCAGACATTTAGTTGGTGGAGGTCATTCACATCTATACCATACTTAGATGTGAATGCAAAGAACAATCTAAAACACAATTAGACAGAACAGGATTGGAGTGCAGACGAGTCACTAATGGCAATTCTCTAAATAATGACAAAAAAGCACAAAGATCCTGGATTGGTCACTCCTCAGTCAAGGGGACATAAATAAAAAATGACAAACATGTGTCCTACAAATAATTTTGCCACCATTGGAAAAGAAATAGTTGTTCCAAAGAGCCAAAGGAAAAGACAATTTAAATATGATTTTCTGTAGCAAACTTACTAAATATTATGATAGTAATCTTTTCTTTAAAATTCTGAGTATCAGGATAAGTAAATGAACATGAAGAGAGTCAAGATGAGCCCCTAGAGAAATAACTGAGTCCAGACTGTATAAATTTAAAATATAGGTATAAAGAATGTAGATGGGAATGCAGAATGGTAGAGCCACTGTGGAGGACTGTTTGGCAGTTCCTAAAGAAGTTGAATATAGACTTGCCACGTGACCCTGCAGTACCACTACTGGGTATATACCCAGAAGAACTGAGAGCAGTGACACAAACAGACATTTGCACACCGATGTTCATAGCAACATTATTCACCATTGCCAAAAGTTGGAAACAACCCAGGTGTCCATCAACAGATGAATGGATAAACAAACTGCGGTCTATTCACACAATGGAATATTATGCAGCTATAAGAAGAAATGAAGTCGTAAAGCATATGACAACATGGATGAACCTGGAAGACATTATGTTGAGCTAAGCAAGCCAGACACAAAATGACAAATACTGTATGAATGCGTTACTATGAACCAAATATATTGTGTAACATATTGTTTGATTAAAAAAAAAAATTTATATGTATCCATTACATTTAATTGAGAAATGTATATATTTATTCATCTGTGTTTACTTTTTAGTTTTTAATTGTTTATATTTTCAATTATTAAATGTACAAAATAAAGTTTAAAAAAAAGAATGTAGACAGTAAAGGTGATTCACAAGAAATGAAAGAGAAACAATAATCAAGGAAACAACAGCAGACTATTTTTATCTTCTCACATGATTTAAATGTACTTGCATCATGATGAAAACTTGTGGTACACAACCACAAATATCTTATTTGTAAAGCCAGTTTGCATTGTCAAAAGAATCATTCAAATCAGACTTATGGTAAGAAAATATCTGACTTTAGTTTTTCAGTTTCAATAAACATATTAATATACTGTGTTAAATAAAAAGAAATCCAGATAAGTATCTGGAACTCATCTGGATTTTTAAAAATTATAATCTTTAAAAAATTATAACTCTAATGTTAGAAAGATACATAACAGATAGATAGATGGATAGATAGATAGATAAACAGATAGGCACTTAGATTTGCCTAGAAAGAGGAGGAACATAGCCTTGCCCAGGGATTGATACTTTGATGAACTGTTTGCCCCTTTTATTATTACTTCCTGATGCTCTATTTGCTTTGTTCTCTTGGGGCTTTTCTTGGGAATCACCCAATTCTCTGCAATATTTGGTAGGTAGAGGGGTGGGGTTGTTAAACCGAAATTGCTGTGACTCTGGTAGCACAGCATTGTGAATGTAAATAATATCCGAAGTGCATACATAAACATGGGAAATTTTGTGTTATATATATTTATATTTATTACCACAATAAAGAGAAGGGGGGGGAAGAGAGGGAAAAAACAGAGGGAGGGAGGAAGAGAAAGAGAGAGAGAGAGAGAGAGCCATTAGGATCTTCATAACCTATAGACTTTATTTTCCAGCCACCCTCTGACTGTGGCCAAAGGAAACAGGAAAGGTGCACTACATTACCCAGAAGGTCATGTGAATGGGCATAGCAGACTCTGGGCCTTACTTCATTATGTGATGTACCAATAAATCTTAACTACTGATCCATTCATATGGATATAAATTACATGGGAATATAATAGTCTATATTACAATAGCAATGCACATTAAACACAGTTAAATTATACTATGTGAATATCCCCAAAATATTAACTATGATGAATTGAACTCTGTCAATTTAATGTTACTTAAGTCTAAGTGAAGACTGCACAGCTATAGCACATGTACAACTGTTAAAATTGAGCTTACATTTCAATTTTTGCAGTTTAGGTTGAAAAAATAATTTTGTAATTTTCTCCCCTGAAACTGCCAAACTGCCCACAGAGTCTTTTGTATACAGTCACAGAGTCCCAGTGTTCTCCATGTAATACTTGGTAAAATATCGGTATAGATTTTGTTTCATGTTTGCAGTTGTACATGTTATAGCGAATAGCTTTGTGCATATATTTTTGCTCACAACTGGGATTTTATTCTTCATAAGAGTTTTGACAATTGGAATTAAAGGGTAGAAACACATTTTGCAAAACCGCAGTACAATATTATGACCAGGATATTGACATGGATGCAAACCACCTATCTTATTTTGATTTTCCCAGTTTGACTTGTACTTGTTAATGTGGGTGTGTGTATTTAGTTCTATACAGTTTTATCACATTTGGTTCATGGAATCACCACCAAAGTCAAAATACTGAATAATTCTATCACCACTGGATTCTTGTATTGCCCTTTTAGAAATACACCCATGTGTCCCCTGCCATGTTCCTAAACTCTAACAACAGCTACTACTCTGTTTTCTATTTCTTCAATTTGTCATTTCAAAAATGGTACATATGGAATCATACAGCATAGACCTTTTGGGGTTGGCTTAGTCTCATATTTTCACACAGCATAATTCATGGAGATTGATCCAAATTCTATATCAATACTTTGTTCTTTTTTAGTGCTGAGTTGTAATCCATAACATGGATTTATAAAAGTTTGCTTATCCATTCTCCTGTTGAAGGACATATGTGCCTGCATCCCCAGTTTTTTTGTTTGTTTGGTTGGTTTTTGTTTTTGTTTTTTGGGTTTTTTTTGCTATCACAAATAAAACTGAACATTTGTGTACAGGATTTTGTTGTGAACATAGTATTACCTTTCTCAGGGATACATGCTCAAGAGTGCAATTGTTAGGTTACATGACACCTGCATGTTTCTTTTTATAATAAACTGCCAAATGTTTTCTAGAGTGACTATGCCATTTTACATTCCCACCAGCAATTTATGAGTGATCTAGCTTCTCTGCATCCTTGCCAGTATTTGGGGCTTTCACATTATGCATAAATATACACACAAACATTCTGATAGGTTTGTAGTGACAGGTCATGGTAACTTTAATTTTCATTCCCCTGACGGCTAGTGATACTGAACATTTTTTCATATGCTTGTTTGCCATATGTATGTTCTCACTGGTGAAATATCCATTCATGTATTTTGTCCATTTTCAAATTGGGCTGTTTATTTGTTATTGTTGAATTTTGAGAATTTTTAAAATATTCTAGTCACCAATAAAAAGTAAACAATCCAAATTGAAAATGGCCGTCATATATGGCACTTAAAAAAATGTGTATTTGCTTTTGTTGGGTCGAGTATGCTTTATATGTCCATTACAGCCTCTTGGTTGATTTTATTGTTCAGATCTTCTATAGCCTTGCTGACTTTCTGAGTAGTAGCTCAATAAGTTGGGAAATGACAATGTTGAAATTCCCACCTATAATTGTATATTTGCCTATTTCGCTTTTTAGTTCTATCAGTTATTCCTCAATGTACTTTGAAGTTTTGTTGTGTAATGCATTACATATTCAGCATCATCAGTCTTCTAGGTGGATTGATCTTTTCTTTTTATGTAATGCTCCTCTTTGTCTTTAGTAATATTCTTTGCTCAGCAGTCTATTTTACTGGTTGTTAATAAAGTCACTCTTTGTTCTAGTTTGCTAGGCCTCTGAAACCAATATACCAGAAACGGGTTGGCTTTTAAAATGGGGATTTATTAGCGTACAGACTTTCAGTTCTGAGACTGTGAAAATGTCTAAATCAAGGCACCCAGGGCACAGAACCTTCTTCCTGAAGATCGGCTGCCAGTGATCTTGGACTTCTCTTTCACATGGCAAGGCTCATGGCGGCATCTGCTGGTCTCTTCTTTCTCTTTCGGATTTTGTTGCTTTCAGCTTCTTGCTTCTGTGGCTTTCTCAACTTTGTCTGAATCTCATTCTTGCATAAAATATGCCAGTAAGAGGATTAAGACCCATTCTGAATGAGGTGGGACACTTCTTAACTTAAGATCTGACTTGCAATGGGTCCACACCTATAGGAATGGATCAACTCTAAGAACATTTTTTTTCTAAGGTACATACCACTTCAAACCATCACACCCTTATTTTTAAATAAGATTTGCATGGTATGTCTGTTCCCATAGTTTAACATTCAAACAACCATTTATATTTAAGGTAATTGTTGACTCACTAGGGCTTAAGCCTTCCATTAAAAAAAAAATTATTTTCTGTTTCTTTCCTGTTTCTCATTCCTCTTCTTCTGAGCTTCCTGTGGGTAACTTGAACACTTCTTAAAATTCTATCTTGATTTATTTATATGTTTTGAGTGTATATCTTAATTCAAGTTTCTCTTTCTATAGTGGTTGTTCTGTATAAAAATATACGTATGTGATTTATCAGCATTTTACCACTTTGGGTGAAGAATGGAAACTTCACTTTCATTTAGGTCCCTTTACCTTACCCAATTACAAATATTATAGTTTTGAGTACCAGATGGTGTTATGATTTTTGCTTCAATCACCATATTTAATTAATAAAGCTCTAAGGAGGATGATAGGCTATTGTATATACCCATATTTCTGCTTTTTCTGCTTTTCTTCTTGATGCTTCAAATTCCTTCTTCATCATTTAATTTCTGCTTGAAAAACTTCTTTAAGCCAATATTTAAAAGTAGTTCTGGTACCAAGATTTTTTTTCCCCTTCATCTGAGAATGTATTTATCTCACCTTCATTCCTGAAATATAGTTTGGCTGGATATAGAATTCACAATTGACAGTTTTTTCCTTCATTGCTTGAAAAAATGTGGCACTTCCTTTTAGGCTCCATGGTTTCATTCAAATTGAAATTACCCTGTATGTAGGATATAAATTACCCTGTATGTATGATACAAATGTTAGATATTTTATTTTATGTCCCTAAGGCTCTGTTCATTTTTTTATTCTTCATAACAGAGCCCATTTCCTCTCTGATATGAAGATTAGATACATTTTATTCATCCTCAAGGTCACTGATTCTAGACTCTGTTTTAATTCACTTTACTATTGAGCCTATCCAGAAATTTTTTTTGCTTTTGTTATTTTATTTTTCAGTTCAATGATTTTATTTAGTTATTTTAATAACTTCTTTTTTATGACATTTTCTATTTTTCATTTGTTTGAAAATAATTTGTAGTTACATTTGAAGCATTTTTGAAAAAGATGGTTGCTTTAAAAAATCCTTGCCATATAATTCTAACATCTTTTCACTTTAGTGTTGGTGTCAATTGATTTTCTCTTCTAATTTCAACTGTGATTTTCTTGGCCTCGCTACTACAAGTGAATTTTTCTTACATCCTGGACATTTTGCCATTCTATCCTTGATATCTGGACATATATTAGGAGACTCTAGATCTTACTTAAATAATCTATTTTAGTGGGCAATCACCCGGTTTAGAATTTTTTTTTTATTGTTGGTAAAAATCAAAATTTTTCACAATACATACCAATATTTGTAAAATGATATATAAATACATATGCATATATGTGCATTTGCTTACATAAATGTTATTATATATATATATATATATTTATATTTTAAGGGTGCTTAGATTACCTAATTATTACTCAGAAATTACAGGGATTCCCATGTTCCCCACCTCCCACACCTCCCACAACATCCTACACCAACATCCTTCATCAGTGTGGCACATCACCTGCAATGGATATACACATCCTGGGGCCTTGCCACCAAGCATAGACCACATTTTACATCGTAGACCACCCTCTCTCCCACACAGTTCTGCGTGGTATATGCTGATGCAAAATGGCCTACATCTGTCGCCGCAATGCCACTCATGACAACCCCCAAGTCCCGAAAAAGCCTCTGTATTTCAACTGCCCCTCCCCTCCCTGCCCCGAAAATGTCCAGTGGCCACCGTCTCCACCTCACTGTTACAATTTCTTCCATTGCTTGAATCACAATATACGACAGAACACCACCAAGTCCATTCTAGTCCATAGCTCCTCCCCCAATCCTGGGGAGTTTGGGATGGTGATGTCCACTCCACCTCCAAGTGAGAGAGGG